>JARGEH010000076.1:0-55569 GCA_029852875.1 Mythimna loreyi
ACCCCTTAAGGAAAGTCAGAAATAATTTGTCAGGTGTGTAGCGGGGGCTAATTTAGCACGTTTAAGGTTGAAAACCGCTACCAAAACGCTATCCTGGTGTTGTAGATATCGTAATTTTAGTTCTGACTGTGCTCCCTAAGGTAGATTTCGGGCCAGACACCTATGTATGAATTTTGATAAAAAATCGAATTTTTTGACGTTCTATGTGAGGCAGGCGGGCGTGCGAGGTGTCAGGAGACAGGTCTCGACGCGGGCTAGCTCACGAGAACGGTTACAGAAGTACGTTCAGTATAAAAATTTTGAATTATGGCCAAAAAACCGGATTTTTTGGTGAAAAATCGGATTTTCAGCGACCGAGAGGGGTTTCGGTTCGCGCTCAGCGCCGGGAAACCTGGGTTCGTACAGCGAAAACCCGATCGACAAAAAACTATGGTAATCTAATAATAAACGAAGTTGTTATTAAATTTTGAAATATTAAAAAATCCAAAAATAAGGGTAAGTGCCTAAAACAAAACCACCCCTTAAGGAAAGTCAGAAATAATTTGTCAGGTGTGTAGCGGGGGCTAATTTAGCACGTTTAAGGTTGAAAACCGCTACCAAAACGCTATCCTGGTGTTGTAGATATCGTAATTTTAGTTCTGACTGTGCTCCCTAAGGTAGATTTCGGGCCAGACACCTATGTATGAATTTTGATAAAAAATCGAATTTTTTGACGTTCTATGTGAGGCAGGCGGGCGTGCGAGGTGTCAGGAGACAGGTCTCGACGCGGGCTAGCTCACGAGAACGGTTACAGAAGTACGTTCAGTATAAAAATTTTGAATTATGGCCAAAAAACCGGATTTTTTGGTGAAAAATCGGATTTTCAGCGACCGAGAGGGGTTTCGGTTCGCGCTCAGCGCCGGGAAACCTGGGTTCGTACAGCGAAAACCCGATCGACAAAAAACTATGGTAATCTAATAATAAACGAAGTTGTTATTAAATTTTGAAATATTAAAAAATCCAAAAATAAGGGTAAGTGCCTAAAACAAAACCACCCCTTAAGGAAAGTCAGAAATAATTTGTCAGGTGTGTAGCGGGGGCTAATTTAGCACGTTTAAGGTTGAAAACCGCTACCAAAACGCTATCCTGGTGTTGTAGATATCGTAATTTTAGTTCTGACTGTGCTCCCTAAGGTAGATTTCGGGCCAGACACCTATGTATGAATTTTGATAAAAAATCGAATTTTTTGACGTTCTATGTGAGGCAGGCGGGCGTGCGAGGTGTCAGGAGACAGGTCTCGACGCGGGCTAGCTCACGAGAACGGTTACAGAAGTACGTTCAGTATAAAAATTTTGAATTATGGCCAAAAAACCGGATTTTTTGGTGAAAAATCGGATTTTCAGCGACCGAGAGGGGTTTCGGTTCGCGCTCAGCGCCGGGAAACCTGGGTTCGTACAGCGAAAACCCGATCGACAAAAAACTATGGTAATCTAATAATAAACGAAGTTGTTATTAAATTTTGAAATATTAAAAAATCCAAAAATAAGGGTAAGTGCCTAAAACAAAACCACCCCTTAAGGAAAGTCAGAAATAATTTGTCAGGTGTGTAGCGGGGGCTAATTTAGCACGTTTAAGGTTGAAAACCGCTACCAAAACGCTATCCTGGTGTTGTAGATATCGTAATTTTAGTTCTGACTGTGCTCCCTAAGGTAGATTTCGGGCCAGACACCTATGTATGAATTTTGATAAAAAATCGAATTTTTTGACGTTCTATGTGAGGCAGGCGGGCGTGCGAGGTGTCAGGAGACAGGTCTCGACGCGGGCTAGCTCACGAGAACGGTTACAGAAGTACGTTCAGTATAAAAATTTTGAATTATGGCCAAAAAAACCGGATTTTTTGGTGAAAAATCGGATTTTCAGCGACCGAGAGGGGTTTCGGTTCGCGCTCAGCGCCGGGAAACCTGGGTTCGTACAGCGAAAACCCGATCGACAAAAAACTATGGTAATCTAATAATAAACGAAGTTGTTATTAAATTTTGAAATATTAAAAAATCCAAAAATAAGGGTAAGTGCCTAAAACAAAACCACCCCTTAAGGAAAGTCAGAAATAATTTGTCAGGTGTGTAGCGGGGGCTAATTTAGCACGTTTAAGGTTGAAAACCGCTACCAAAACGCTATCCTGGTGTTGTAGATATCGTAATTTTAGTTCTGACTGTGCTCCCTAAGGTAGATTTCGGGCCAGACACCTATGTATGAATTTTGATAAAAAATCGAATTTTTTGACGTTCTATGTGAGGCAGGCGGGCGTGCGAGGTGTCAGGAGACAGGTCTCGACGCGGGCTAGCTCACGAGAACGGTTACAGAAGTACGTTCAGTATAAAAATTTTGAATTATGGCCAAAAAACCGGATTTTTTGGTGAAAAATCGGATTTTCAGCGACCGAGAGGGGTTTCGGTTCGCGCTCAGCGCCGGGAAACCTGGGTTCGTACAGCGAAAACCCGATCGACAAAAAACTATGGTAATCTAATAATAAACGAAGTTGTTATTAAATTTTGAAATATTAAAAAATCCAAAAATAAGGGTAAGTGCCTAAAACAAAACCACCCCTTAAGGAAAGTCAGAAATAATTTGTCAGGTGTGTAGCGGGGGCTAATTTAGCACGTTTAAGGTTGAAAACCGCTACCAAAACGCTATCCTGGTGTTGTAGATATCGTAATTTTAGTTCTGACTGTGCTCCCTAAGGTAGATTTCGGGCCAGACACCTATGTATGAATTTTGATAAAAAATCGAATTTTTTGACGTTCTATGTGAGGCAGGCGGGCGTGCGAGGTGTCAGGAGACAGGTCTCGACGCGGGCTAGCTCACGAGAACGGTTACAGAAGTACGTTCAGTATAAAAATTTTGAATTATGGCCAAAAAACCGGATTTTTTGGTGAAAAATCGGATTTTCAGCGACCGAGAGGGGTTTCGGTTCGCGCTCAGCGCCGGGAAACCTGGGTTCGTACAGCGAAAACCCGATCGACAAAAAACTATGGTAATCTAATAATAAACGAAGTTGTTATTAAATTTTGAAATATTAAAAAATCCAAAAATAAGGGTAAGTGCCTAAAACAAAACCACCCCTTAAGGAAAGTCAGAAATAATTTGTCAGGTGTGTAGCGGGGGCTAATTTAGCACGTTTAAGGTTGAAAACCGCTACCAAAACGCTATCCTGGTGTTGTAGATATCGTAATTTTAGTTCTGACTGTGCTCCCTAAGGTAGATTTCGGGCCAGACACCTATGTATGAATTTTGATAAAAAATCGAATTTTTTGACGTTCTATGTGAGGCAGGCGGGCGTGCGAGGTGTCAGGAGACAGGTCTCGACGCGGGCTAGCTCACGAGAACGGTTACAGAAGTACGTTCAGTATAAAAATTTTGAATTATGGCCAAAAAACCGGATTTTTTGGTGAAAAATCGGATTTTCAGCGACCGAGAGGGGTTTCGGTTCGCGCTCAGCGCCGGGAAACCTGGGTTCGTACAGCGAAAACCCGATCGACAAAAAACTATGGTAATCTAATAATAAACGAAGTTGTTATTAAATTTTGAAATATTAAAAAATCCAAAAATAAGGGTAAGTGCCTAAAACAAAACCACCCCTTAAGGAAAGTCAGAAATAATTTGTCAGGTGTGTAGCGGGGGCTAATTTAGCACGTTTAAGGTTGAAAACCGCTACCAAAACGCTATCCTGGTGTTGTAGATATCGTAATTTTAGTTCTGACTGTGCTCCCTAAGGTAGATTTCGGGCCAGACACCTATGTATGAATTTTGATAAAAAATCGAATTTTTTGACGTTCTATGTGAGGCAGGCGGGCGTGCGAGGTGTCAGGAGACAGGTCTCGACGCGGGCTAGCTCACGAGAACGGTTACAGAAGTACGTTCAGTATAAAAATTTTGAATTATGGCCAAAAAACCGGATTTTTTGGTGAAAAATCGGATTTTCAGCGACCGAGAGGGGTTTCGGTTCGCGCTCAGCGCCGGGAAACCTGGGTTCGTACAGCGAAAACCCGATCGACAAAAAACTATGGTAATCTAATAATAAACGAAGTTGTTATTAAATTTTGAAATATTAAAAAATCCAAAAATAAGGGTAAGTGCCTAAAACAAAACCACCCCTTAAGGAAAGTCAGAAATAATTTGTCAGGTGTGTAGCGGGGGCTAATTTAGCACGTTTAAGGTTGAAAACCGCTACCAAAACGCTATCCTGGTGTTGTAGATATCGTAATTTTAGTTCTGACTGTGCTCCCTAAGGTTTTTTTTTTTTTTTTTTTTTTTTTTTTATGGTAGGTGAAAATCATCCAATGACGAAACCCGCTCTTGGGCGGAGCGGGAGACCAGTGTCAGACTCTTACTGACTAAAAAACCTACCCCGTACCTTCCTTGCCTTATTTCTGGAGTCGAGGTTACAGTTTTCACTTACCCTCTAGGCTCCAGGAGGCTTCGACCCTGAAGGGCCCCTGCAGTTTGCTGACAACTCCTTGAGGCGCGCGGGAACGGTGCGCGCCGTTGACGACTTGGACTCGGTCTTACCAGACGATCGGACGGCGAGCTACCCATTGCTCACCGTCCGCGAGCCAGTGTCTACGGTGGCCGGATATCGGCAGGATCGCGGCGGCGACGGCTACGGCGAGTACGCCGTTGCCTTTGCCTTATGCGGTCGGCCTCCTCCTTTACGAGCATTACTGCTTCGCAGAAGGAGGCGACCGCCTGCCATTCCTCTTCGCTGCGGACCATGGCTTGGACCAGGGCCCGGCGCGAGAGGTCGCCGCCGCCGATCACCCCCACGAGGACACGGCGATGCTCTTCCCAAGCAGGGCACACCTCCACCGTGTGCTCCACCGTGTCCTCCGGGCTCGCCTCACAGTGGCGACACCCGGACGTCTCTTCCGCACGAATCCGGTGCAGGAATCTCCCGAACTTCCCATGTCCGGTGAGAACCTGCGTCATGCGGAAAGTGAGGACGCCGTGAGGTCTATCCAGCCACGCCTCAAAGAGGGGCACTACCGCTGAGATTACGGTGTGCCCAGCGCTGGGTTGCGACAGTCGCTGTTTCCACTTCACCATGAGATCTCGCCGGAGCTCCTTCCGCCACGCCTCGACATGTTCGGGCAGCGGATCTTCGCCCCGGCGTTGCATCTCCACGCGCTGGTCGTGCATGTGTGCAAGGACTGTTGCCTCCAAATCCCATGGTGGTAGGCCAGCAAGGAGGCTCGCCGCCTCGCGGGACACCGTGCGGTATCCCCGCACCATCCGGATGGCCATGACCCTCTGGCAGGCGTTCAGCTGGGCCGCCGGGCGTTTACGTAGCGTCGGCGCCCACACTGGTGCCCCATAAAGGGCCATGGACCGGACGATGCCGGCGTAGAGCCTCCGGCAGAAGGCGTCTGGACCCCCAAGGTTCGGCAGGAGCCGCTTGAGAGCAGCCCCCGTCCGATTGAGTTTGGGGGCCAGACGTCGGAAGTGCTCCTCGAAATTCCATCGGCTGTCGAGGACAAGTCCTAGGTACTTCATCGTCGACCCGACGCCGATGTGAACTCCTTCTACCGTTAGTTGGGAACCCGTTGGTGGCGCGTTCCGAGGGCCGTGAAAGCACATGGCCTCGGACTTGTGCAGTGCCACCTTGAGTCCCAACTGCTGGATCCTCTCAACGACTGTCGCAACCCCGCGTGTCGCTAGTTCGACCGCCGCCTGGTACGACCTTCCCTGCGCTAGGACCAGCGTGTCGTCTGCGTAGCAGACCACGCTGACCCCTACGGGGAGGTCGGCGCGCAGCACGTAGTCGTACCCGATGTTCCACAAGGGCGGTCCTAGCACCGATCCCTGTGGGACACCGCACGACATCTCTCGCCGTTTCCAATCTCCTTGGTGACCGGGGTAGACTATGTACCTGTCGGACAGGTAGGCCTCGATTGTACGACAGAGGTAGTCGGGCACCCGGTGATACCGGAGTGCCGTCCTAATGCAACTCCAGGGCAGGGAATTAAAGGCGTTGGCAATGTCCAACGACACCGCCAAGACACACCTGCCCCGGGACACCGCATCCCCCGTCGTGAGGGCTCGCACGCGCATGATGGCGTCCACCGTGGAGCGCCTCCTGCGAAACCCGAACTGGTCGTCCGCGAGATCGGGCCCCTTCAGTGTTAGGTGCTTGACGAGGCGGTCTGCAATGACTCTTTCAAAGAGCTTGCCCACCTCGTCAAGCAGCACAATGGGCCGATACGCGGACGGAGAGTCCGCAGGGCGCCCCGGCTTCGCGACGAGGACCAGTTTTCCCGTCTTCCAGGGAAGTGGGAACTGGCCCCTCTCCAAGCATGCGCTAAAGAGCCCCCCCAATCGAGACCCGAGAGCCTCCATGGCCAGGACCCATGCCTTTCCTGGCAAGCCGTCGGGTCCTGGGGCGGTATTCTTCGCACCCATCCTGCGTACCGCCACTCTCATCTCTACCTCGGTCACTTCCGGAGCATTGGTACCGTCGTCGCTGACGTGGTCCGCGTCAGACACCGCTGGTGGCGGAGCCATGGGCGGGGGGGAGTGGTCCCCCCGCGCAGGGAACAGAGCGCTCACCACACCCTCCACGATCTGTGGCCGGAGACTCTGCGTCAACGGGGGAGCCCATGGGCGGAGTTTCTCCCGCACCAACTTGTATGGGCGTCCCCACGGATCAGCGTTGAGCGTCCCCAGCCACGCTTTGCAGGCCTCGTCTTTGGCCCGCTTTATCTCTGATCGGAGGGTGCGCCTTGCCACCCTGTATCCCTCGTACAGCTCCGCCTCTACGGCCTCCGCACCCGGCGGGCGGAAGCGGCGCCTGCGGTGTCTGGTATACCGGTGTCGCGCAGCATTGCATGCGGCGCGCAGCGTCGCAAGCTCTGGCGACCACCAGTACACCTGGCGTCGGGCGCGTCCTGGGCGGAGACGGGGCATTGCCGCGTCGCAAATTTGCGACAAGGCCTCCCGGAACCACTCCGCCTCGACGTCGATGTCGGCAGGCCTGACCGGTGCTTGCACCCAGGCCTGCACCGCCGCGGCTTCCAGGAAGAGCTCCTTCTCCAGCTGCCTCAGCGCCCAACGCGGACCACATGGGGTCTGTCGGACCGGCGCGGTCGAGGTCTGGGCGGAGACGTCGAACCGGATATACCGGTGGTCCGAGTATGTCTCCACCCCCTCCATGACGCGCCAGTCAACTACACGTGCTCCCTAAGGTAGATTTCGGGCCAGACACCTATGTATGAATTTTGATAAAAAATCGAATTTTTTGACGTTCTATGTGAGGCAGGCGGGCGTGCGAGGTGTCAGGAGACAGGTCTCGACGCGGGCTAGCTCACGAGAACGGTTACAGAAGTACGTTCAGTATAAAAATTTTGAATTATGGCCAAAAAACCGGATTTTTTGGTGAAAAATCGGATTTTCAGCGACCGAGAGGGGTTTCGGTTCGCGCTCAGCGCCGGGAAACCTGGGTTCGTACAGCGAAAACCCGATCGACAAAAAACTATGGTAATCTAATAATAAACGAAGTTGTTATTAAATTTTGAAATATTAAAAAATCCAAAAATAAGGGTAAGTGCCTAAAACAAAACCACCCCTTAAGGAAAGTCAGAAATAATTTGTCAGGTGTGTAGCGGGGGCTAATTTAGCACGTTTAAGGTTGAAAACCGCTACCAAAACGCTATCCTGGTGTTGTAGATATCGTAATTTTAGTTCTGACTGTGCTCCCTAAGGTAGATTTCGGGCCAGACACCTATGTATGAATTTTGATAAAAAATCGAATTTTTTGACGTTCTATGTGAGGCAGGCGGGCGTGCGAGGTGTCAGGAGACAGGTCTCGACGCGGGCTAGCTCACGAGAACGGTTACAGAAGTACGTTCAGTATAAAAATTTTGAATTATGGCCAAAAAACCGGATTTTTTGGTGAAAAATCGGATTTTCAGCGACCGAGAGGGGTTTCGGTTCGCGCTCAGCGCCGGGAAACCTGGGTTCGTACAGCGAAAACCCGATCGACAAAAAACTATGGTAATCTAATAATAAACGAAGTTGTTATTAAATTTTGAAATATTAAAAAATCCAAAAATAAGGGTAAGTGCCTAAAACAAAACCACCCCTTAAGGAAAGTCAGAAATAATTTGTCAGGTGTGTAGCGGGGGCTAATTTAGCACGTTTAAGGTTGAAAACCGCTACCAAAACGCTATCCTGGTGTTGTAGATATCGTAATTTTAGTTCTGACTGTGCTCCCTAAGGTTTTTTTTTTTTTTTTTTTTTTTTTTTTTTTTTTTTTTTTTTTTTTTTTTTTTTTTTTTTTTTTTTTTTTTTTTATGGTAGGTGAAAATCATCCAATGACGAAACCCGCTCTTGGGCGGAGCGGGAGACCAGTGTCAGACTCTTACTGACTAAAAAACCTACCCCGTACCTTCCTTGCCTTATTTCTGGAGTCGAGGTTACAATTTTCACTTACCCTCTAGGCTCCAGGAGGCTTCGACCCTGAAGGGCCCCTGCAGTTTGCTGACAACTCCTTGAGGCGCGCGGGAACGGTGCGCGCCGTTGACGACCTGGACTCGGTCTTACCAGACGATCGGACGGCGAGCTACCCATTGCTCACCGTCCGCGAGCCAGTGTCTACGGTGGCCGGATATCGGCAGGATCGCGGCGGCGACGGCTACGGCGAGTACGCCGTTGCCTTTGCCTTATGCGGTCGGCCTCCTCCTTTACGAGCATTACTGCTTCGCAGAAGGAGGCGACCGCCTGCCATTCCTCTTCGCTGCGGACCATGGCCTGAACCAGGGCCCGGCGCGAGAGGTCGCCGCCGCCGATCACCCCCACGAGGACACGGCGATGCTCTTCCCAAGCAGGGCACACCTCCACCGTGTGCTCCACCGTGTCCTCCGGGCTCGCCTCACAGTGGCGACACCCGGACGTCTCTTCCGCACGAATCCGGTGCAGGAATCTCCCGAACTTCCCATGTCCGGTGAGAACCTGCGTCATGCGGAAAGTGAGGACGCCGTGAGGTCTATCCAGCCACGCCTCAAAGAGGGGCACTACCGCTGAGATTACGGTGTGCCCAGCGCTGGGTTGCGACAGTCGCTGTTTCCACTTCACCATGAGATCTCGCCGGAGCTCCTTCCGCCACGCCTCGACATGTTCGGGCAGCGGATCTTCGCCCCGGCGTTGCATCTCCACGCGCTGGTCGTGCATGTGTGCAAGGACTGTTGCCTCCAAATCCCATGGTGGTAGGCCAGCAAGGAGGCTCGCCGCCTCGCGGGACACCGTGCGGTATCCCCGCACCATCCGGATGGCCATGACCCTCTGGCAGGCGTTCAGCTGGGCCGCCGGGCGTTTACGTAGCGTCGGCGCCCACACTGGTGCCCCATAAAGGGCCATGGACCGGACGATGCCGGCGTAGAGCCTCCGGCAGAAGGCGTCTGGACCCCCAAGGTTCGGCAGGAGCCGCTTGAGAGCAGCCCCCGTCCGATTGAGTTTGGGGGCCAGACGTCGGAAGTGCTCCTCGAAATTCCACCGGCTGTCGAGGACAAGTCCTAGGTACTTCATCGTCGACCCGACGCCGATGTGAACTCCTTCTACCGTTAGTTGGGAACCCGTTGGTGGCGCGTTCCGAGGGCCGTGAAAGCACATGGCCTCGGACTTGTGCAGTGCCACCTTGAGTCCCAACTGCTGGATCCTCTCAACGACTGTCGCAACCCCACGTGTTGCTAGTTCGACCGCCGCCTGGTACGACCTTCCCTGCGCTAGGACCAGCGTGTCGTCTGCGTAGCAGACCACGCTGACCCCTACGGGGAGGTCGGCGCGCAGCACGTAGTCGTACCCGATGTTCCACAAGGGCGGTCCTAGTACCGATCCCTGTGGGACACCGCACGACATCTCTCGCCGTTTCCAATCTCCTTGGTGACCGGGGTAGACTATGTACCTGTCGGACAGGTAGGCCTCGATCGTACGACAGAGGTAGTCGGGCACCCGGTGATACCGGAGTGCCGTCCTAATGCAACTCCAGGGCAGGGAATTAAAGGCGTTGGCAATGTCCAACGACACCGCCAAGACACACCTGCCCCGGGACACCGCATCCCCCGTCGTGAGGGCTCGCACGCGCATGATGGCGTCCACCGTGGAGCGCCTCCTGCGAAACCCGAACTGGTCGTCCGCGAGATCGGGCCCCTTCAGTGTTAGGTGCTTGACGAGGCGGTCTGCAATGACTCTTTCAAAGAGCTTGCCCACCTCGTCAAGCAGCACAATGGGCCGATACGCGGACGGAGAGTCCGCAGGGCGCCCCGGCTTCGCGACGAGGACCAGTTTTCCCGTCTTCCAGGGAAGTGGGAACTGGCCCCTCTCCAAGCATGCGCTAAAGAGCCCCCCCAATCGAGACCCGAGAGCCTCCATGGCCAGGACCCAAGCCTTTCCTGGCAAGCCGTCGGGTCCTGGGGCGGTATTCTTCGCACCCATCCTGCGTACCGCCACTCTCATCTCTACCTCGGTCACTTCCGGAGCATTGGTACCGTCGTCGCTGACGTGGTCCGCGTCAGACACCGCTGGTGGCGGAGCCATGGGCGGGGGGGAGTGGTCCCCCCGCGCAGGGAACAGAGCGCTCACCACACCCTCCACGATCTGTGGCCGGAGACTCTGCGTCAACGGGGGAGCCCATGGGCGGAGTTTCTCCCGCACCAACTTGTATGGGCGTCCCCACGGATCAGCGTTGAGCGTCCCCAGCCACGCTTTGCAGGCCTCGTCTTTGGCCCGCTTTATCTCCGATCGGAGGGTGCGCCTTGCCACCCTGTATCCCTCATACAGCTCCGCCTCTACGGCCTCCGCATCCGGCGGGCGGAAGCGGCGCCTGCGGTGTCTGGTATACCGGTGTCGCGCAGCATTGCATGCGGCGCGCAGCGTCGCAAGCTCTGGCGACCACCAGTACACCTGGCGTCGGGCGCGTCCTGGGCGGAGACGGGGCATTGCCGCGTCGCAGATTTGCGACAAGGCCTCCCGGAACCACTCCGCCTCGACGTCGATGTCGGCAGGCCTGACCGGTGCTTGCACCCAGGCCTGCACCGCCGCGGCTTCCAGGAAGAGCTCCCGTTCCAGCTGCCTCAGCGCCCAACGCGGACCACATGGGGTCTGTCGGACCGGCGCGGTCGAGGTCTGGGCGGAGACGTCAAACCGGATATACCGGTGGTCCGAGTATGTCTCCACCCCCTCCATGACGCGCCAGTCAACTACACGCGGTGTCAGAGTGGGGCTGGCGAACGAAATGTCCACCACGGACTCACCCTGCACCCGCACACACGTGGGGACAGAACCCCGGTTTAGGACGACCAGGCCTGTTTCCAGAGCCCAGTCCTCCACCAACCGACCCCGCTGGTTCGTGAGCCGGGAACCCCAAGCCATGTTCCAGGCGTTGAAGTCCCCGCAAACGACCACGGGGAGGGTACCATACCCAGCGACGACGGTCTTCAGCTCCCTGAGGGAGTCGTGAAGATCGGCGAGAGTTCTGTTCGGGGACAGGTAGACGCCTACCACTGCAATGTCCCCGAACCGTGCTGCCACGCAACCCCGACCCTTCGTGACGGCCTCGAGGGTCGGGGTACCAGCGGCGGCCGACGAGATAAGGGTCACCGAGCCGCTCAGGTCCTGAACCCAGTCAGCTCTGGGCAAGACAAAGTGCGGCTCGGAGACCACGGCGACGTTTATCGACCACTGCGCCATGCTCTGGAGCAACAGATCCTGAGCTGGGGCGCAGTGGTTGACATTCGCCTGGAGGAGACGAAATGGGGCCGTTATTGGCAGTCCATTGTCTCCTCCCTAGCCCTCTGAGAGGGCACCGCCACGGCGGTAGCGGCGGCGACGGAAACCGCGCCGGCGGCCGAAGAAGCGGCTGCGGCGGCGGCGGTGGTGGTCGGGGGCCGACGAAGTTTGGCCTTCACGTTGGCCGGGGGGTCGCAGGACCTGCTCCCAGCCCGGTGGTCGGCCTGCTTGCCTGCCGCCGCACATGCGTAACAGTGCGGCGCATTCCGGCACTCAGCAGACCTGTGACCGGGCTTACCGCATTGGTAGCAGTGGTCACTGCGATCCACCTCCGCGGCACAGAAGGCCCCCACGTGGTGCCCCACGTGGCAGCGGAAGCACCGCAGAGGTCTGGGCTCCAGCAGTTTAACCTGGGCGGAGACCCAGCCCACAAGAAGCCGTCGGCCCTCGCCAGTGATGGCCTTGGCCGCCGGCACGGGGCAGCTTACCGTTACGGCTCGCATGCCCGTGCTGTCAGCGCGGATGGTACCCGCCCGAACCTGTTCGGTCGTGCAACCACCCACCCTGACGATGGCGGCCACCACCTCGTCCACCTTGACTGAATCGTCCAGGCCCATAATGCGCATGTCAATGCACTTGGTGGGCCTGGACACTCGGGCCTCCTCCGCACTGAGGGCCACCCTAATCTTGTCGGCCAGGATGTCAGCGACACTGGCCGAGCCGGGGACCTCAAGAATCCGGGCCCCCGTTAGGGTCTGCCTTATGCAGAAGCCCCCAGGCACTCCGAGCTCGTCAAGGTGGGGCAACACCGCCCGCCTTGCCTTCTCCATGACGGAGTCGTAGTTCGCGCCCTTCTTTCCCGCTTCAGGCTGCAGTGTGATCACTACAGCCTCGGATTTCGGGGCGCGAAGTCTCGCCGCCATAGCCCGCTTCCTGCGCTCTTGGCGCTTAGCGCGCTTCTTTGCCGCCCTGCGCGCCTTACCCGCACTTTTCTTGGCGCCGACGACCGTCCACTCGGCGCCAGACAATGGCTCTTGAGGCGGGGGAGGCGGCAGGCGCGACTGAGTCGCCGCCACCGCGATGGGAGCGCCCGCTGTTCTAGCAGCAGCAGGCGCCACACCACCCCTCGTGGGAGGAGCGGCTCGCGCCCGATGCCGCCCAGCCACCGGGGCTGGCCTCGTAGGCTCCGGCGCTGAGGCCCTGCGCCCGGCTTGCCCCAACGGGCCCGCCCTGGGCGCAGCAGGCGTGGCCGCAGCGGCAGCAGCATATGATGCCGCTTGGCGCTGGCCGGAGGTCGCCAATGGGGGGCGCAGAACAATTCCTTCCAGCAGGGACAGCTGCCGCTGGATCTGCAGCTGGAACTGCTGCTGCTGCTGCTGCAGCTGCTGCCGGACGGCAGCCAGCTCCGACTGCACCAGCGTCAGCAGCTGGCTCCCTGCCTCAGGCTGGGGCTGGGGCCGACTTTGCCCCTGCCCCTGCCCGGAACCCCCTCCGACGGCCTCCCGCCGAACGGCTCCAGGGCCCGCGGGCCCGGCCCGAAGCTCATCGCGAAGCTCGGCCCGGAGCTCGGCCCGCAGCTTCGCCACACTCCTGTCCAAGGCCTTATCGAAGGCCTCGGACAAAGAGGTGGCGTGCTTCAAAACGGTCTTCTCCTTCGAAGCCCGTTTTGCGACCCTCTTGCGGCCCATGTCGCGCAGCGCCGCGACCACCAGCTCGCCGAAGGACCTGCGGGCCTCTTCGGCGGAGTCCGCCCCAGCGTCTGGCGAGCCACCGGACTGACGCGGCAGGCGCTCCCCAGCGCAGACCGCACCAGGGTGACGCCCTTCCGCAGCAAGCTTTTCCGCTCGCTGAGCGGACTCCTTCGGCGTGAGCCCCCTCCCTTTGCCTCGGCTTTGACCCCCACCGCGACTCCCGGTGGGGATCTTTGGGGCCGAGCCCTTCCCATCTTCGGAGGACGACTGCCCGTCCCCCGATTTGGTGCGCTTCCGGAAGGAGCGCGAGTCCCTTCCGGAGTTGCCCACCAACTCCTCCTCCATCTCCGAGCCGGAGCTCCCGCTGGACGCAGCGTCGGACTCCGACCGCTCGTCACTCTCTAAAATTGTTTTTTTGAAGAATTTATCCATTGCTGTTCCCACGAGTAAAAAACATGTTTTACTTGCTCAAGTACGTGGTTCGCACTAGGGACTAATTTAGCTACCCATTAGTCAAGCTAACAACCTCCCTCACGGTGCGCCGCCGCTTGGAGGTTTGGGGTGATTTTTTATAGAGGTTGTCTTCCTCGCGGCCCGGGCGGCTAAGCCAAGGCCCTCGACCCCCATCGAAAGTCAGAAACATGACCTTGGACAATCTTTGGGGCTACGAGTCTAGCGGTGGCAGAAGGAGGAGGAACTCTTCCTCCTGCCTGCCCGATGGCAGGGTGAGTGCACACCGAGCCCGCTCTTACCTCGTCGCTGTGCCCTCTGCTAAATCAGAGGGACACGCGTTGAGGCGATACTCCCAACAGAATATTCGCAAGCCGCCATCGAGCACCCTTAGGCAGGGATTGCCCAAGGGTGGGTCGATGGCGGCCTCCCGGGGTGCACCGTCCCGCAGACTGGTCTTCACTCCGGACGTGTCCGCAAGGGAACTCCAGCCTGCGGGCGCTCGAGGAGGTTTTCTGTCATGGCACCCCGTGCTCCCTAAGGTAGATTTCGGGCCAGACACCTATGTATGAATTTTGATAAAAAATCGAATTTTTTGACGTTCTATGTGAGGCAGGCGGGCGTGCGAGGTGTCAGGAGACAGGTCTCGACGCGGGCTAGCTCACGAGAACGGTTACAGAAGTACGTTCAGTATAAAAATTTTGAATTATGGCCAAAAAACCGGATTTTTTGGTGAAAAATCGGATTTTCAGCGACCGAGAGGGGTTTCGGTTCGCGCTCAGCGCCGGGAAACCTGGGTTCGTACAGCGAAAACCCGATCGACAAAAAACTATGGTAATCTAATAATAAACGAAGTTGTTATTAAATTTTGAAATATTAAAAAATCCAAAAATAAGGGTAAGTGCCTAAAACAAAACCACCCCTTAAGGAAAGTCAGAAATAATTTGTCAGGTGTGTAGCGGGGGCTAATTTAGCACGTTTAAGGTTGAAAACCGCTACCAAAACGCTATCCTGGTGTTGTAGATATCGTAATTTTAGTTCTGACTGTGCTCCCTAAGGTAGATTTCGGGCCAGACACCTATGTATGAATTTTGATAAAAAATCGAATTTTTTGACGTTCTATGTGAGGCAGGCGGGCGTGCGAGGTGTCAGGAGACAGGTCTCGACGCGGGCTAGCTCACGAGAACGGTTACAGAAGTACGTTCAGTATAAAAATTTTGAATTATGGCCAAAAAACCGGATTTTTTGGTGAAAAATCGGATTTTCAGCGACCGAGAGGGGTTTCGGTTCGCGCTCAGCGCCGGGAAACCTGGGTTCGTACAGCGAAAACCCGATCGACAAAAAACTATGGTAATCTAATAATAAACGAAGTTGTTATTAAATTTTGAAATATTAAAAAATCCAAAAATAAGGGTAAGTGCCTAAAACAAAACCACCCCTTAAGGAAAGTCAGAAATAATTTGTCAGGTGTGTAGCGGGGGCTAATTTAGCACGTTTAAGGTTGAAAACCGCTACCAAAACGCTATCCTGGTGTTGTAGATATCGTAATTTTAGTTCTGACTGTGCTCCCTAAGGTAGATTTCGGGCCAGACACCTATGTATGAATTTTGATAAAAAATCGAATTTTTTGACGTTCTATGTGAGGCAGGCGGGCGTGCGAGGTGTCAGGAGACAGGTCTCGACGCGGGCTAGCTCACGAGAACGGTTACAGAAGTACGTTCAGTATAAAAATTTTGAATTATGGCCAAAAAACCGGATTTTTTGGTGAAAAATCGGATTTTCAGCGACCGAGAGGGGTTTCGGTTCGCGCTCAGCGCCGGGAAACCTGGGTTCGTACAGCGAAAACCCGATCGACAAAAAACTATGGTAATCTAATAATAAACGAAGTTGTTATTAAATTTTGAAATATTAAAAAATCCAAAAATAAGGGTAAGTGCCTAAAACAAAACCACCCCTTAAGGAAAGTCAGAAATAATTTGTCAGGTGTGTAGCGGGGGCTAATTTAGCACGTTTAAGGTTGAAAACCGCTACCAAAACGCTATCCTGGTGTTGTAGATATCGTAATTTTAGTTCTGACTGTGCTCCCTAAGGTAGATTTCGGGCCAGACACCTATGTATGAATTTTGATAAAAAATCGAATTTTTTGACGTTCTATGTGAGGCAGGCGGGCGTGCGAGGTGTCAGGAGACAGGTCTCGACGCGGGCTAGCTCACGAGAACGGTTACAGAAGTACGTTCAGTATAAAAATTTTGAATTATGGCCAAAAAACCGGATTTTTTGGTGAAAAATCGGATTTTCAGCGACCGAGAGGGGTTTCGGTTCGCGCTCAGCGCCGGGAAACCTGGGTTCGTACAGCGAAAACCCGATCGACAAAAAACTATGGTAATCTAATAATAAACGAAGTTGTTATTAAATTTTGAAATATTAAAAAATCCAAAAATAAGGGTAAGTGCCTAAAACAAAACCACCCCTTAAGGAAAGTCAGAAATAATTTGTCAGGTGTGTAGCGGGGGCTAATTTAGCACGTTTAAGGTTGAAAACCGCTACCAAAACGCTATCCTGGTGTTGTAGATATCGTAATTTTAGTTCTGACTGTGCTCCCTAAGGTAGATTTCGGGCCAGACACCTATGTATGAATTTTGATAAAAAATCGAATTTTTTGACGTTCTATGTGAGGCAGGCGGGCGTGCGAGGTGTCAGGAGACAGGTCTCGACGCGGGCTAGCTCACGAGAACGGTTACAGAAGTACGTTCAGTATAAAAATTTTGAATTATGGCCAAAAAACCGGATTTTTTGGTGAAAAATCGGATTTTCAGCGACCGAGAGGGGTTTCGGTTCGCGCTCAGCGCCGGGAAACCTGGGTTCGTACAGCGAAAACCCGATCGACAAAAAACTATGGTAATCTAATAATAAACGAAGTTGTTATTAAATTTTGAAATATTAAAAAATCCAAAAATAAGGGTAAGTGCCTAAAACAAAACCACCCCTTAAGGAAAGTCAGAAATAATTTGTCAGGTGTGTAGCGGGGGCTAATTTAGCACGTTTAAGGTTGAAAACCGCTACCAAAACGCTATCCTGGTGTTGTAGATATCGTAATTTTAGTTCTGACTGTGCTCCCTAAGGTAGATTTCGGGCCAGACACCTATGTATGAATTTTGATAAAAAATCGAATTTTTTGACGTTCTATGTGAGGCAGGCGGGCGTGCGAGGTGTCAGGAGACAGGTCTCGACGCGGGCTAGCTCACGAGAACGGTTACAGAAGTACGTTCAGTATAAAAATTTTGAATTATGGCCAAAAAACCGGATTTTTTGGTGAAAAATCGGATTTTCAGCGACCGAGAGGGGTTTCGGTTCGCGCTCAGCGCCGGGAAACCTGGGTTCGTACAGCGAAAACCCGATCGACAAAAAACTATGGTAATCTAATAATAAACGAAGTTGTTATTAAATTTTGAAATATTAAAAAATCCAAAAATAAGGGTAAGTGCCTAAAACAAAACCACCCCTTAAGGAAAGTCAGAAATAATTTGTCAGGTGTGTAGCGGGGGCTAATTTAGCACGTTTAAGGTTGAAAACCGCTACCAAAACGCTATCCTGGTGTTGTAGATATCGTAATTTTAGTTCTGACTGTGCTCCCTAAGGTAGATTTCGGGCCAGACACCTATGTATGAATTTTGATAAAAAATCGAATTTTTTGACGTTCTATGTGAGGCAGGCGGGCGTGCGAGGTGTCAGGAGACAGGTCTCGACGCGGGCTAGCTCACGAGAACGGTTACAGAAGTACGTTCAGTATAAAAATTTTGAATTATGGCCAAAAAACCGGATTTTTTGGTGAAAAATCGGATTTTCAGCGACCGAGAGGGGTTTCGGTTCGCGCTCAGCGCCGGGAAACCTGGGTTCGTACAGCGAAAACCCGATCGACAAAAAACTATGGTAATCTAATAATAAACGAAGTTGTTATTAAATTTTGAAATATTAAAAAATCCAAAAATAAGGGTAAGTGCCTAAAACAAAACCACCCCTTAAGGAAAGTCAGAAATAATTTGTCAGGTGTGTAGCGGGGGCTAATTTAGCACGTTTAAGGTTGAAAACCGCTACCAAAACGCTATCCTGGTGTTGTAGATATCGTAATTTTAGTTCTGACTGTGCTCCCTAAGGTAGATTTCGGGCCAGACACCTATGTATGAATTTTGATAAAAAATCGAATTTTTTGACGTTCTATGTGAGGCAGGCGGGCGTGCGAGGTGTCAGGAGACAGGTCTCGACGCGGGCTAGCTCACGAGAACGGTTACAGAAGTACGTTCAGTATAAAAATTTTGAATTATGGCCAAAAAACCGGATTTTTTGGTGAAAAATCGGATTTTCAGCGACCGAGAGGGGTTTCGGTTCGCGCTCAGCGCCGGGAAACCTGGGTTCGTACAGCGAAAACCCGATCGACAAAAAACTATGGTAATCTAATAATAAACGAAGTTGTTATTAAATTTTGAAATATTAAAAAATCCAAAAATAAGGGTAAGTGCCTAAAACAAAACCACCCCTTAAGGAAAGTCAGAAATAATTTGTCAGGTGTGTAGCGGGGGCTAATTTAGCACGTTTAAGGTTGAAAACCGCTACCAAAACGCTATCCTGGTGTTGTAGATATCGTAATTTTAGTTCTGACTGTGCTCCCTAAGGTAGATTTCGGGCCAGACACCTATGTATGAATTTTGATAAAAAATCGAATTTTTTGACGTTCTATGTGAGGCAGGCGGGCGTGCGAGGTGTCAGGAGACAGGTCTCGACGCGGGCTAGCTCACGAGAACGGTTACAGAAGTACGTTCAGTATAAAAATTTTGAATTATGGCCAAAAAACCGGATTTTTTGGTGAAAAATCGGATTTTCAGCGACCGAGAGGGGTTTCGGTTCGCGCTCAGCGCCGGGAAACCTGGGTTCGTACAGCGAAAACCCGATCGACAAAAAACTATGGTAATCTAATAATAAACGAAGTTGTTATTAAATTTTGAAATATTAAAAAATCCAAAAATAAGGGTAAGTGCCTAAAACAAAACCACCCCTTAAGGAAAGTCAGAAATAATTTGTCAGGTGTGTAGCGGGGGCTAATTTAGCACGTTTAAGGTTGAAAACCGCTACCAAAACGCTATCCTGGTGTTGTAGATATCGTAATTTTAGTTCTGACTGTGCTCCCTAAGGTAGATTTCGGGCCAGACACCTATGTATGAATTTTGATAAAAAATCGAATTTTTTGACGTTCTATGTGAGGCAGGCGGGCGTGCGAGGTGTCAGGAGACAGGTCTCGACGCGGGCTAGCTCACGAGAACGGTTACAGAAGTACGTTCAGTATAAAAATTTTGAATTATGGCCAAAAAACCGGATTTTTTGGTGAAAAATCGGATTTTCAGCGACCGAGAGGGGTTTCGGTTCGCGCTCAGCGCCGGGAAACCTGGGTTCGTACAGCGAAAACCCGATCGACAAAAAACTATGGTAATCTAATAATAAACGAAGTTGTTATTAAATTTTGAAATATTAAAAAATCCAAAAATAAGGGTAAGTGCCTAAAACAAAACCACCCCTTAAGGAAAGTCAGAAATAATTTGTCAGGTGTGTAGCGGGGGCTAATTTAGCACGTTTAAGGTTGAAAACCGCTACCAAAACGCTATCCTGGTGTTGTAGATATCGTAATTTTAGTTCTGACTGTGCTCCCTAAGGTAGATTTCGGGCCAGACACCTATGTATGAATTTTGATAAAAAATCGAATTTTTTGACGTTCTATGTGAGGCAGGCGGGCGTGCGAGGTGTCAGGAGACAGGTCTCGACGCGGGCTAGCTCACGAGAACGGTTACAGAAGTACGTTCAGTATAAAAATTTTGAATTATGGCCAAAAAACCGGATTTTTTGGTGAAAAATCGGATTTTCAGCGACCGAGAGGGGTTTCGGTTCGCGCTCAGCGCCGGGAAACCTGGGTTCGTACAGCGAAAACCCGATCGACAAAAAACTATGGTAATCTAATAATAAACGAAGTTGTTATTAAATTTTGAAATATTAAAAAATCCAAAAATAAGGGTAAGTGCCTAAAACAAAACCACCCCTTAAGGAAAGTCAGAAATAATTTGTCAGGTGTGTAGCGGGGGCTAATTTAGCACGTTTAAGGTTGAAAACCGCTACCAAAACGCTATCCTGGTGTTGTAGATATCGTAATTTTAGTTCTGACTGTGCTCCCTAAGGTAGATTTCGGGCCAGACACCTATGTATGAATTTTGATAAAAAATCGAATTTTTTGACGTTCTATGTGAGGCAGGCGGGCGTGCGAGGTGTCAGGAGACAGGTCTCGACGCGGGCTAGCTCACGAGAACGGTTACAGAAGTACGTTCAGTATAAAAATTTTGAATTATGGCCAAAAAACCGGATTTTTTGGTGAAAAATCGGATTTTCAGCGACCGAGAGGGGTTTCGGTTCGCGCTCAGCGCCGGGAAACCTGGGTTCGTACAGCGAAAACCCGATCGACAAAAAACTATGGTAATCTAATAATAAACGAAGTTGTTATTAAATTTTGAAATATTAAAAAATCCAAAAATAAGGGTAAGTGCCTAAAACAAAACCACCCCTTAAGGAAAGTCAGAAATAATTTGTCAGGTGTGTAGCGGGGGCTAATTTAGCACGTTTAAGGTTGAAAACCGCTACCAAAACGCTATCCTGGTGTTGTAGATATCGTAATTTTAGTTCTGACTGTGCTCCCTAAGGTAGATTTCGGGCCAGACACCTATGTATGAATTTTGATAAAAAATCGAATTTTTTGACGTTCTATGTGAGGCAGGCGGGCGTGCGAGGTGTCAGGAGACAGGTCTCGACGCGGGCTAGCTCACGAGAACGGTTACAGAAGTACGTTCAGTATAAAAATTTTGAATTATGGCCAAAAAACCGGATTTTTTGGTGAAAAATCGGATTTTCAGCGACCGAGAGGGGTTTCGGTTCGCGCTCAGCGCCGGGAAACCTGGGTTCGTACAGCGAAAACCCGATCGACAAAAAACTATGGTAATCTAATAATAAACGAAGTTGTTATTAAATTTTGAAATATTAAAAAATCCAAAAATAAGGGTAAGTGCCTAAAACAAAACCACCCCTTAAGGAAAGTCAGAAATAATTTGTCAGGTGTGTAGCGGGGGCTAATTTAGCACGTTTAAGGTTGAAAACCGCTACCAAAACGCTATCCTGGTGTTGTAGATATCGTAATTTTAGTTCTGACTGTGCTCCCTAAGGTAGATTTCGGGCCAGACACCTATGTATGAATTTTGATAAAAAATCGAATTTTTTGACGTTCTATGTGAGGCAGGCGGGCGTGCGAGGTGTCAGGAGACAGGTCTCGACGCGGGCTAGCTCACGAGAACGGTTACAGAAGTACGTTCAGTATAAAAATTTTGAATTATGGCCAAAAAACCGGATTTTTTGGTGAAAAATCGGATTTTCAGCGACCGAGAGGGGTTTCGGTTCGCGCTCAGCGCCGGGAAACCTGGGTTCGTACAGCGAAAACCCGATCGACAAAAAACTATGGTAATCTAATAATAAACGAAGTTGTTATTAAATTTTGAAATATTAAAAAATCCAAAAATAAGGGTAAGTGCCTAAAACAAAACCACCCCTTAAGGAAAGTCAGAAATAATTTGTCAGGTGTGTAGCGGGGGCTAATTTAGCACGTTTAAGGTTGAAAACCGCTACCAAAACGCTATCCTGGTGTTGTAGATATCGTAATTTTAGTTCTGACTGTGCTCCCTAAGGTAGATTTCGGGCCAGACACCTATGTATGAATTTTGATAAAAAATCGAATTTTTTGACGTTCTATGTGAGGCAGGCGGGCGTGCGAGGTGTCAGGAGACAGGTCTCGACGCGGGCTAGCTCACGAGAACGGTTACAGAAGTACGTTCAGTATAAAAATTTTGAATTATGGCCAAAAAACCGGATTTTTTGGTGAAAAATCGGATTTTCAGCGACCGAGAGGGGTTTCGGTTCGCGCTCAGCGCCGGGAAACCTGGGTTCGTACAGCGAAAACCCGATCGACAAAAAACTATGGTAATCTAATAATAAACGAAGTTGTTATTAAATTTTGAAATATTAAAAAATCCAAAAATAAGGGTAAGTGCCTAAAACAAAACCACCCCTTAAGGAAAGTCAGAAATAATTTGTCAGGTGTGTAGCGGGGGCTAATTTAGCACGTTTAAGGTTGAAAACCGCTACCAAAACGCTATCCTGGTGTTGTAGATATCGTAATTTTAGTTCTGACTGTGCTCCCTAAGGTAGATTTCGGGCCAGACACCTATGTATGAATTTTGATAAAAAATCGAATTTTTTGACGTTCTATGTGAGGCAGGCGGGCGTGCGAGGTGTCAGGAGACAGGTCTCGACGCGGGCTAGCTCACGAGAACGGTTACAGAAGTACGTTCAGTATAAAAATTTTGAATTATGGCCAAAAAACCGGATTTTTTGGTGAAAAATCGGATTTTCAGCGACCGAGAGGGGTTTCGGTTCGCGCTCAGCGCCGGGAAACCTGGGTTCGTACAGCGAAAACCCGATCGACAAAAAACTATGGTAATCTAATAATAAACGAAGTTGTTATTAAATTTTGAAATATTAAAAAATCCAAAAATAAGGGTAAGTGCCTAAAACAAAACCACCCCTTAAGGAAAGTCAGAAATAATTTGTCAGGTGTGTAGCGGGGGCTAATTTAGCACGTTTAAGGTTGAAAACCGCTACCAAAACGCTATCCTGGTGTTGTAGATATCGTAATTTTAGTTCTGACTGTGCTCCCTAAGGTAGATTTCGGGCCAGACACCTATGTATGAATTTTGATAAAAAATCGAATTTTTTGACGTTCTATGTGAGGCAGGCGGGCGTGCGAGGTGTCAGGAGACAGGTCTCGACGCGGGCTAGCTCACGAGA
Source organism: Mythimna loreyi (assembly GCA_029852875.1). Classification (NCBI taxonomy): domain Eukaryota; kingdom Metazoa; phylum Arthropoda; class Insecta; order Lepidoptera; family Noctuidae; genus Mythimna; species Mythimna loreyi. The sequence goes on from JARGEH010000076.1 coordinate 22,821, forward strand.
ACGGTTACAGAAGTACGTTCAGTATAAAAATTTTGAATTATGGCCAAAAAACCGGATTTTTTGGTGAAAAATCGGATTTTCAGCGACCGAGAGGGGTTTCGGTTCGCGCTCAGCGCCGGGAAACCTGGGTTCGTACAGCGAAAACCCGATCGACAAAAAACTATGGTAATCTAATAATAAACGAAGTTGTTATTAAATTTTGAAATATTAAAAAATCCAAAAATAAGGGTAAGTGCCTAAAACAAAACCACCCCTTAAGGAAAGTCAGAAATAATTTGTCAGGTGTGTAGCGGGGGCTAATTTAGCACGTTTAAGGTTGAAAACCGCTACCAAAACGCTATCCTGGTGTTGTAGATATCGTAATTTTAGTTCTGACTGTGCTCCCTAAGGTAGATTTCGGGCCAGACACCTATGTATGAATTTTGATAAAAAATCGAATTTTTTGACGTTCTATGTGAGGCAGGCGGGCGTGCGAGGTGTCAGGAGACAGGTCTCGACGCGGGCTAGCTCACGAGAACGGTTACAGAAGTACGTTCAGTATAAAAATTTTGAATTATGGCCAAAAAACCGGATTTTTTGGTGAAAAATCGGATTTTCAGCGACCGAGAGGGGTTTCGGTTCGCGCTCAGCGCCGGGAAACCTGGGTTCGTACAGCGAAAACCCGATCGACAAAAAACTATGGTAATCTAATAATAAACGAAGTTGTTATTAAATTTTGAAATATTAAAAAATCCAAAAATAAGGGTAAGTGCCTAAAACAAAACCACCCCTTAAGGAAAGTCAGAAATAATTTGTCAGGTGTGTAGCGGGGGCTAATTTAGCACGTTTAAGGTTGAAAACCGCTACCAAAACGCTATCCTGGTGTTGTAGATATCGTAATTTTAGTTCTGACTGTGCTCCCTAAGGTAGATTTCGGGCCAGACACCTATGTATGAATTTTGATAAAAAATCGAATTTTTTGACGTTCTATGTGAGGCAGGCGGGCGTGCGAGGTGTCAGGAGACAGGTCTCGACGCGGGCTAGCTCACGAGAACGGTTACAGAAGTACGTTCAGTATAAAAATTTTGAATTATGGCCAAAAAACCGGATTTTTTGGTGAAAAATCGGATTTTCAGCGACCGAGAGGGGTTTCGGTTCGCGCTCAGCGCCGGGAAACCTGGGTTCGTACAGCGAAAACCCGATCGACAAAAAACTATGGTAATCTAATAATAAACGAAGTTGTTATTAAATTTTGAAATATTAAAAAATCCAAAAATAAGGGTAAGTGCCTAAAACAAAACCACCCCTTAAGGAAAGTCAGAAATAATTTGTCAGGTGTGTAGCGGGGGCTAATTTAGCACGTTTAAGGTTGAAAACCGCTACCAAAACGCTATCCTGGTGTTGTAGATATCGTAATTTTAGTTCTGACTGTGCTCCCTAAGGTAGATTTCGGGCCAGACACCTATGTATGAATTTTGATAAAAAATCGAATTTTTTGACGTTCTATGTGAGGCAGGCGGGCGTGCGAGGTGTCAGGAGACAGGTCTCGACGCGGGCTAGCTCACGAGAACGGTTACAGAAGTACGTTCAGTATAAAAATTTTGAATTATGGCCAAAAAACCGGATTTTTTGGTGAAAAATCGGATTTTCAGCGACCGAGAGGGGTTTCGGTTCGCGCTCAGCGCCGGGAAACCTGGGTTCGTACAGCAAAAACCCGATCGACAAAAAACTATGGTAATCTAATAATAAACGAAGTTGTTATTAAATTTTGAAATATTAAAAAATCCAAAAATAAGGGTAAGTGCCTAAAACAAAACCACCCCTTAAGGAAAGTCAGAAATAATTTGTCAGGTGTGTAGCGGGGGCTAATTTAGCACGTTTAAGGTTGAAAACCGCTACCAAAACGCTATCCTGGTGTTGTAGATATCGTAATTTTAGTTCTGACTGTGCTCCCTAAGGTAGATTTCGGGCCAGACACCTATGTATGAATTTTGATAAAAAATCGAATTTTTTGACGTTCTATGTGAGGCAGGCGGGCGTGCGAGGTGTCAGGAGACAGGTCTCGACGCGGGCTAGCTCACGAGAACGGTTACAGAAGTACGTTCAGTATAAAAATTTTGAATTATGGCCAAAAAACCGGATTTTTTGGTGAAAAATCGGATTTTCAGCGACCGAGAGGGGTTTCGGTTCGCGCTCAGCGCCGGGAAACCTGGGTTCGTACAGCGAAAACCCGATCGACAAAAAACTATGGTAATCTAATAATAAACGAAGTTGTTATTAAATTTTGAAATATTAAAAAATCCAAAAATAAGGGTAAGTGCCTAAAACAAAACCACCCCTTAAGGAAAGTCAGAAATAATTTGTCAGGTGTGTAGCGGGGGCTAATTTAGCACGTTTAAGGTTGAAAACCGCTACCAAAACGCTATCCTGGTGTTGTAGATATCGTAATTTTAGTTCTGACTGTGCTCCCTAAGGTAGATTTCGGGCCAGACACCTATGTATGAATTTTGATAAAAAATCGAATTTTTTGACGTTCTATGTGAGGCAGGCGGGCGTGCGAGGTGTCAGGAGACAGGTCTCGACGCGGGCTAGCTCACGAGAACGGTTACAGAAGTACGTTCAGTATAAAAATTTTGAATTATGGCCAAAAAACCGGATTTTTTGGTGAAAAATCGGATTTTCAGCGACCGAGAGGGGTTTCGGTTCGCGCTCAGCGCCGGGAAACCTGGGTTCGTACAGCGAAAACCCGATCGACAAAAAACTATGGTAATCTAATAATAAACGAAGTTGTTATTAAATTTTGAAATATTAAAAAATCCAAAAATAAGGGTAAGTGCCTAAAACAAAACCACCCCTTAAGGAAAGTCAGAAATAATTTGTCAGGTGTGTAGCGGGGGCTAATTTAGCACGTTTAAGGTTGAAAACCGCTACCAAAACGCTATCCTGGTGTTGTAGATATCGTAATTTTAGTTCTGACTGTGCTCCCTAAGGTTTTTTTTTTTTTTTTTTTTTTTTTTTTTTTATGGTAGGTGAAAATCATCCAATGACGAAACCCGCTCTTGGGTGGAGCGGGAGACTAGTGTCAGACTCTTACTGACTAAAAAACCTACCCCGTACCTTCCTTGCCCTATTCCTGGAGTCGAGGTAACAGTTTCCCACTTCCCTCTAGACTCCGGGAGGCTTCGACCCTGAAGGGCCCCTGCAGTTTGCTGACAACTCCTTGAGGCGCGCGGGAACGGTGCGCGCCGTTGACGACTAGGACTCGGTCTTACAGACGACCGGACGGCGAGCTACCCATTGCTCACCGTCCGCGAGCCAGTGTCTACGGTGGCCGGATATCGGCAGGATCGCGGCGGCGACGGCTACGGCGAGTACGCCGTTGCCTTTGCCTTATGCGGTCGGCCTCCTCCTTTACGAGCATTACTGCTTCGCAGAAGGAGGCGACCGCCCGCCATTCCTCTTCGCTGCGGACCATGGCCTGAACCAGGGCCCGGCGCGAGAGGTCGCCGCCGCCGATCACCCCCACGAGGACACGGCGATGCTCTTCCCAAGCAGGGCACACCTCCACCGTGTGCTCCACCGTGTCCTCCGGGCTCGCCTCACAGTGGCGACACCCGGACGTCTCCTCCGCACGAATCCGATGCAGGAATCTCCCGAACTTCCCATGTCCGGTGAGAACCTGCGTCATGCGGAAGGTGAGGACGCCGTGAGGTCTATCCAGCCACGCCTCAAAGAGGGGCACTACCGCTGAGATTACGGTGTGCCCAGCGCTGGGTTGCGACAGTCGCTGTTTCCACTTCACCATGAGATCTCGCCGGAGCTCTTTCCGCCACGCCTCGACATGTTCGGGCAGCGGATCTTCGCCCCGGCGTTGCACCTCCACGCGCTGGTCGTGCATGTGTGCAAGGACTGTTGCCTCCAGATCCCATGGTGGTAGGCCAGCAAGGAGGCTCGCCGCCTCTCGGGACACCGTGCGGTATCCCCGCACCATCCGGATGGCCATGACCCTCTGGCAGGCGTTCAGCTGGGCCGCCGGGCGTTTACGTAGCGTCGGCGCCCACACTGGTGCCCCATAAAGGGCCATGGACCGGACGATGCCGGCGTAGAGCCTCCGGCAGAAGGCGTCTGGACCCCCAAGGTTCGGCAGGAGCCGCTTGAGAGCAGCCCCCGTCCGATTGAGTTTGGGGGCCAGACGTCGGAAGTGCTCCTCGAAATTCCATCGGCTGTCGAGGACAAGTCCTAGGTACTTCATCGTCGACCCGACGCCGATGTGAACTCCTTCTACCGTTAGTTGGGAACCCGTTGGTGGCGCGTTCCGAGGGCCGTGAAAGCACATGGCCTCGGACTTGTGCAGTGCCACCTTGAGTCCCAACTGCTGGATCCTCTCAACGACTGTCGCAACCCCACGTGTCGCTAGTTCGACCGCCGCCTGGTACGACCTTCCCTGCGCTAGGACCAGCGTGTCGTCTGCGTAGCAGACCACGCTGACCCCTACGGGGAGGTCGGCGCGCAGCACGTAGTCGTACCCGATGTTCCACAAGGGCGGTCCTAGTACCGATCCCTGTGGGACACCGCACGACATCTCTCGCCGTTTCCAATCTCCTTGGTGACCGGGGTAGACTATGTACCTGTCGGACAGGTAGGCCTCGATTGTACGACAGAGGTAGTCGGGCACCCGGTGATACCGGAGTGCCGTCCTAATGCAACTCCAGGGCAGGGAATTAAAGGCGTTGGCGATGTCCAATGACACCGCCAAGACACACCTGCCCCGGGACACCGCATCCCCCGTCGTGAGGGCTCGCACGCGCATGATGGCGTCCACCGTGGAGCGCCTCCTGCGAAACCCGAACTGGTCGTCCGCGAGATCGGGCCCCTTCAGTGTTAGGTGCTTGACGAGGCGGTCTGCAATTACTCTTTCAAAGAGCTTGCCCACCTCGTCAAGCAGCACAATGGGCCGATACGCGGACGGAGAGTCCGCAGGGCGCCCCGGCTTCGCGACGAGGACCAGTTTTCCCGTCTTCCAGGGAAGTGGGAACTGGCCCCTCTCCAAGCATGCGCTAAAGAGCCCCCCCAATCGAGACCCGAGAGCCTCCATGGCCAGGACCCAAGCCTTTCCTGGCAAGCCGTCGGGTCCTGGGGCGGTATTCTTCGCACCCATCCTGCGTACCGCCACTCTCATCTCTACCTCGGTCACTTCCGGAGCATTGGTACCGTCGTCGCTGACGTGGTCCGCGTCAGACACCGCTGGTGGCGGAGCCATGGGCGGGGGGGAGTGGTCCCCCCGCGCAGGGAACAGAGCGCTCACCACACCCTCCACGATCTGTGGCCGGAGACTCTGCGTCAACGGGGGAGCCCATGGGCGGAGTTTCTCTCGCACCAACTTGTATGGGCGTCCCCACGGATCAGCGTTGAGCGTCCCCAGCCACGCTTTGCAGGCCTCATCTTTGGCCCGCTTTATCTCCGATCGGAGGGTGCGCTTTGCCACCCTGTATCCCTCATACAGCTCCGCCTCTACGGCCTCCGCATCCGGCGGGCGGAAGCGGCGCCTGCGGTGTCTGGTATACCGGTGTCGCGCAGCATTGCATGCGGCGCGCAGCGTCGCAAGCTCTGGCGACCACCAGTACACCTGGCGTCGGGCGCGTCCTGGGCGGAGACGGGGCATTGCCGCGTCGCAAATTTGCGACAAGGCCTCCCGGAACCACTCCGCCTCGACGTCGATGTCGGCAGGCCTGACCGGTGCTTGCACCCAGGCCTGCACCGCCGCGGCTTCCAGGAAGAGCTCCTTTTCCAGCTGCCTCAGCGCCCAACGCGGACCACATGGGGTCTGTCGGACCGGCGCGGTCGAGGTCTGGGCGGAGACGTCAAACCGGATATACCGGTGGTCCGAGTATGTCTCCACCCCCTCCATGACGCGCCAGTCAACTACACGCGGTGTCAGAGCGGGGCTGGCGAACGAAATGTCCACCACGGACTCACCCTGCACCCGCACACACGTGGGGACAGAACCCCGGTTTAGGACGACCAGGCCTGTTTCCAGAGCCCAGTCCTCCACCAACCGACCCCGCTGGTTCGTGAGCCGGGAACCCCAAGCCATGTTCCAGGCGTTGAAGTCCCCGCAAACGACCACGGGGAGGGTACCATACCCAGCGACGACGGTCTTCAGCTCCCTGAGGGAGTCGTGAAGGTCGGCGAGAGTTCTGTTCGGGGACAGGTAGACTCCTACCACTGCAATGTCCCCGAACCGTGCTGCCACGCAACCCCGACCCTTCGTGACGGCCTCGAGGGTCGGGGTACCAGCGGCGGCCGACGAGATAAGGGTCACCGAGCCGCTCAGGTCCTGAACCCAGTCAGCTCTGGGCAAGACAAAGTGCGGCTCGGAGACCACGGCGACGTTTATCGACCACTGCGCCATGCTCTGGAGCAACAGATCCTGAGCTGGGGCGCAGTGGTTGATATTCGCCTGGAGGAGACGTAATGGGGCCGTTATTGGCAGTCCATTGTCTCCTCCCTAGCCCTCTGAGAGGGCACCGCCACGGCGGTAGCGGCGGCGACGGAAACCGCGCCGGCGGCCGAAGAAGCGGCTGCGGCGGCGGCGGTGGTGGTCGGGGGCCGACGAAGTTTGGCCTTCACGTTGGCCGGGGGGTCGCAGGACCTGCTCCCAGCCCGGTGGTCGGCCTGCTTGCCTGCCGCCGCACATGCGTAGCAATGCGGCGCATTCCGGCACTCAGCAGACCTATGACCGGGCTTACCACACTGGTAGCAGTGGTCGCTGCGATCCACCTCCGCGGCACAGAAGGCCCCCACGTGGTGCCCCACGTGGCAGCGGTAGCACCGCAGAGGTCTGGGCTCCAACAGTTTTACCTGGGCGGAGACCCAGCCCACCAGAAGCCGTCGGCCCTCGCCAGTGATGGCCTTGGCCGCCGGCACGGGGCAGCTTACCGTTACGGCTCGCATGCCCGTGCTGTCAGCGCGGATGGTACCCGCCCGAACCTGTTCGGTCGTGCAACCACCCACCCTGACGATGGCGGCCACCACCTCGTCCACCTTGACGGAATCGTCCAGGCCCATGATGCGCATGTCGATGCACTTGGTGGGCCTGGACACTCGGGCCTCCTCTGCACTGAGGGCCACCCTAATTTTGTCGGCCAGAATGTCAGCGACACTGGCCGAGCCGGGGACCTCCAGAATTCGGGCCCCCGTTAGGGTCTGCCTTATGCAGAAGCCCCCAGGCACTCCGAGCTCGTCAAGGTGGGGCTCCACCGCCCGCCTTGCCTTCGCCATGACGGCGTCGTAATTCGCGCCCTTCTTACCCGCTTCAGGCTGTAGCGTGATCACTACAGCCTCGGATTTCGGGGCGCGAAGTCTCGCCGCCATGGCACGCTTCTTGCGCTCTTGGCGCTTAGCGCGCTTCTTAGCCGCCCTGCGCGCCTTACCCGCACTTTTCTTGGCGCCGACGACCGTCCAGTCGGCGCCAGACAATGGCTCTTGAGGCGGGGGAGGCGGCAGGCGCGACTGAGTCGCCGCCACCGCGATAGGAGCGCCGGCTGGCCTGGCAGAAGCAGGCACCACAGCACCCCTCGCGGGAGGAGCGGCCCGCACGCGACGCTGGCCAGCCACCGGGGCCGGCCTTGCAGGCTCCGGCGCTGAGGCCCTGCGCCCGGGTTGCCCCAACGGGCCCGCCCTGGGCGCAGCAGGCGTGGTCGCAGCGGCAGCAGCATATGATGCCGCTTGGCGCTGGCCGGAGGACGCCAATGGGGGGCGCAGAACAATTCCCTCCAGCAGGGACAGCTGCCGCTGGATCTGCAGCTGGAACTGTTGCTGCTGCTGCTGCAGCTGCTGCCGGACGGCAGCCAGCTCCGACTGCACCAGCGTCAGCAGCTGGCTCCCTGCCTCAGGCTGGGGCTGGGGCCGACTTTGCCCCTGCCCCTGCCCGGAACCCCCTCCGACGGCCTCCCGCCGAACGGCTCCAGGGCCCGCGGGCCCGGCCCGAAGCTCAGCTTGGAGCTCGGCCCGCAGCTTCGCCACACTCCTGTCCAAGGCCTTATCGAAGGCCTCGGACAAAGAGGTGGCGTGCTTCAAGACGGTCTTCTCTTTGGAAGACCGTTTTGCGACCCTCTTGCGGCCCATGTCGCGCAGCGCCGCGACCACCAGCTCGCCGAAGGACCTGCGGGCCTCTTCGGCGGAGTCCGCCCCAGCGTCCGGCGCGCCACCGGATTGACGCGGCGGGCGCTCCCCAGTGCAGACCGCACCAGGGTGACGCCCTTCCGCAGCAAGCTTCTCCGCTCGCTGAGCGGACTCCTTCGGCGTGAGCCCCCTCCCTTTGCCTCGGCTTTGACCCCCACCGCGACTCCCGGTGGGGATCTTTGGGGCCGAGCCCTTCCCATCTTCGGAGGACGACTGCCCGTCCCCCGATTTGGTGCGCTTCCGGAAGGAGCGCGAGTCCCTTCCGGAGTTGCCCACCAACTCCTCCTCCAACTCCGAGCCTGAGCTCCCGCTGGACGCAGCGTCGGACTCCGACCGCTCGTCACTCTCAAGAATTTTTTGTGTGAAAAATTTGGATTCCATATTTGTTCCCACGAGTAAAAACATGTTACACTGGCTCAAGTACATGGTTCGCACTAGAGACTAATTAAGCTACCCATTAGTCAAGCTTACAACCTCCCTCACGGTGCGCCGCCGCTTGGAGGTTTGGGGTGATTTTTTATAGAGGTTGTCTTCCTCGCGGCCCGGGCGGTTAAGCCAAGGCCCTCGACCCCCATCGAAAGTCAGAAACATGACCTTGGACAATCTTTGGGGCTACGAGTCTAGCGGTGGCAGAAGGAGGAGGAACTCTTCCTCCTGCCTGCCCGATGGCAGGGTGAGTGCACACCGAGCCCGCTCTTACCTCGTCGCTGTGCCCTCTGCTAAATCAGAGGGACACGCGTTGAGGCGTTACTCCCAACAGAATATTCGCAAGCCGCCATCGAGCACCCTGAGGCAGGGATTGCCCAAGGGTGGGTCGATGGCGGCCTCCCGGGGTGCACCGTCCCGCAGACTGGTCTTCACTCCGGACGTGTCCGCAAGGGAACTCCAGCCTGCGGGCGCTCGAGGAGGTTTTCTGTCATGGCACCCCGTGCTCCCTAAGGTAGATTTCGGGCCAGACACCTATGTATGAATTTTGATAAAAAATCGAATTTTTTGACGTTCTATGTGAGGCAGGCGGGCGTGCGAGGTGTCAGGAGACAGGTCTCGACGCGGGCTAGCTCACGAGAACGGTTACAGAAGTACGTTCAGTATAAAAATTTTGAATTATGGCCAAAAAACCGGATTTTTTGGTGAAAAATCGGATTTTCAGCGACCGAGAGGGGTTTCGGTTCGCGCTCAGCGCCGGGAAACCTGGGTTCGTACAGCGAAAACCCGATCGACAAAAAACTATGGTAATCTAATAATAAACGAAGTTGTTATTAAATTTTGAAATATTAAAAAATCCAAAAATAAGGGTAAGTGCCTAAAACAAAACCACCCCTTAAGGAAAGTCAGAAATAATTTGTCAGGTGTGTAGCGGGGGCTAATTTAGCACGTTTAAGGTTGAAAACCGCTACCAAAACGCTATCCTGGTGTTGTAGATATCGTAATTTTAGTTCTGACTGTGCTCCCTAAGGTAGATTTCGGGCCAGACACCTATGTATGAATTTTGATAAAAAATCGAATTTTTTGACGTTCTATGTGAGGCAGGCGGGCGTGCGAGGTGTCAGGAGACAGGTCTCGACGCGGGCTAGCTCACGAGAACGGTTACAGAAGTACGTTCAGTATAAAAATTTTGAATTATGGCCAAAAAACCGGATTTTTTGGTGAAAAATCGGATTTTCAGCGACCGAGAGGGGTTTCGGTTCGCGCTCAGCGCCGGGAAACCTGGGTTCGTACAGCGAAAACCCGATCGACAAAAAACTATGGTAATCTAATAATAAACGAAGTTGTTATTAAATTTTGAAATATTAAAAAATCCAAAAATAAGGGTAAGTGCCTAAAACAAAACCACCCCTTAAGGAAAGTCAGAAATAATTTGTCAGGTGTGTAGCGGGGGCTAATTTAGCACGTTTAAGGTTGAAAACCGCTACCAAAACGCTATCCTGGTGTTGTAGATATCGTAATTTTAGTTCTGACTGTGCTCCCTAAGGTAGATTTCGGGCCAGACACCTATGTATGAATTTTGATAAAAAATCGAATTTTTTGACGTTCTATGTGAGGCAGGCGGGCGTGCGAGGTGTCAGGAGACAGGTCTCGACGCGGGCTAGCTCACGAGAACGGTTACAGAAGTACGTTCAGTATAAAAATTTTGAATTATGGCCAAAAAACCGGATTTTTTGGTGAAAAATCGGATTTTCAGCGACCGAGAGGGGTTTCGGTTCGCGCTCAGCGCCGGGAAACCTGGGTTCGTACAGCGAAAACCCGATCGACAAAAAACTATGGTAATCTAATAATAAACGAAGTTGTTATTAAATTTTGAAATATTAAAAAATCCAAAAATAAGGGTAAGTGCCTAAAACAAAACCACCCCTTAAGGAAAGTCAGAAATAATTTGTCAGGTGTGTAGCGGGGGCTAATTTAGCACGTTTAAGGTTGAAAACCGCTACCAAAACGCTATCCTGGTGTTGTAGATATCGTAATTTTAGTTCTGACTGTGCTCCCTAAGGTAGATTTCGGGCCAGACACCTATGTATGAATTTTGATAAAAAATCGAATTTTTTGACGTTCTATGTGAGGCAGGCGGGCGTGCGAGGTGTCAGGAGACAGGTCTCGACGCGGGCTAGCTCACGAGAACGGTTACAGAAGTACGTTCAGTATAAAAATTTTGAATTATGGCCAAAAAACCGGATTTTTTGGTGAAAAATCGGATTTTCAGCGACCGAGAGGGGTTTCGGTTCGCGCTCAGCGCCGGGAAACCTGGGTTCGTACAGCGAAAACCCGATCGACAAAAAACTATGGTAATCTAATAATAAACGAAGTTGTTATTAAATTTTGAAATATTAAAAAATCCAAAAATAAGGGTAAGTGCCTAAAACAAAACCACCCCTTAAGGAAAGTCAGAAATAATTTGTCAGGTGTGTAGCGGGGGCTAATTTAGCACGTTTAAGGTTGAAAACCGCTACCAAAACGCTATCCTGGTGTTGTAGATATCGTAATTTTAGTTCTGACTGTGCTCCCTAAGGTAGATTTCGGGCCAGACACCTATGTATGAATTTTGATAAAAAATCGAATTTTTTGACGTTCTATGTGAGGCAGGCGGGCGTGCGAGGTGTCAGGAGACAGGTCTCGACGCGGGCTAGCTCACGAGAACGGTTACAGAAGTACGTTCAGTATAAAAATTTTGAATTATGGCCAAAAAACCGGATTTTTTGGTGAAAAATCGGATTTTCAGCGACCGAGAGGGGTTTCGGTTCGCGCTCAGCGCCGGGAAACCTGGGTTCGTACAGCGAAAACCCGATCGACAAAAAACTATGGTAATCTAATAATAAACGAAGTTGTTATTAAATTTTGAAATATTAAAAAATCCAAAAATAAGGGTAAGTGCCTAAAACAAAACCACCCCTTAAGGAAAGTCAGAAATAATTTGTCAGGTGTGTAGCGGGGGCTAATTTAGCACGTTTAAGGTTGAAAACCGCTACCAAAACGCTATCCTGGTGTTGTAGATATCGTAATTTTAGTTCTGACTGTGCTCCCTAAGGTAGATTTCGGGCCAGACACCTATGTATGAATTTTGATAAAAAATCGAATTTTTTGACGTTCTATGTGAGGCAGGCGGGCGTGCGAGGTGTCAGGAGACAGGTCTCGACGCGGGCTAGCTCACGAGAACGGTTACAGAAGTACGTTCAGTATAAAAATTTTGAATTATGGCCAAAAAACCGGATTTTTTGGTGAAAAATCGGATTTTCAGCGACCGAGAGGGGTTTCGGTTCGCGCTCAGCGCCGGGAAACCTGGGTTCGTACAGCGAAAACCCGATCGACAAAAAACTATGGTAATCTAATAATAAACGAAGTTGTTATTAAATTTTGAAATATTAAAAAATCCAAAAATAAGGGTAAGTGCCTAAAACAAAACCACCCCTTAAGGAAAGTCAGAAATAATTTGTCAGGTGTGTAGCGGGGGCTAATTTAGCACGTTTAAGGTTGAAAACCGCTACCAAAACGCTATCCTGGTGTTGTAGATATCGTAATTTTAGTTCTGACTGTGCTCCCTAAGGTAGATTTCGGGCCAGACACCTATGTATGAATTTTGATAAAAAATCGAATTTTTTGACGTTCTATGTGAGGCAGGCGGGCGTGCGAGGTGTCAGGAGACAGGTCTCGACGCGGGCTAGCTCACGAGAACGGTTACAGAAGTACGTTCAGTATAAAAATTTTGAATTATGGCCAAAAAACCGGATTTTTTGGTGAAAAATCGGATTTTCAGCGACCGAGAGGGGTTTCGGTTCGCGCTCAGCGCCGGGAAACCTGGGTTCGTACAGCGAAAACCCGATCGACAAAAAACTATGGTAATCTAATAATAAACGAAGTTGTTATTAAATTTTGAAATATTAAAAAATCCAAAAATAAGGGTAAGTGCCTAAAACAAAACCACCCCTTAAGGAAAGTCAGAAATAATTTGTCAGGTGTGTAGCGGGGGCTAATTTAGCACGTTTAAGGTTGAAAACCGCTACCAAAACGCTATCCTGGTGTTGTAGATATCGTAATTTTAGTTCTGACTGTGCTCCCTAAGGTAGATTTCGGGCCAGACACCTATGTATGAATTTTGATAAAAAATCGAATTTTTTGACGTTCTATGTGAGGCAGGCGGGCGTGCGAGGTGTCAGGAGACAGGTCTCGACGCGGGCTAGCTCACGAGAACGGTTACAGAAGTACGTTCAGTATAAAAATTTTGAATTATGGCCAAAAAACCGGATTTTTTGGTGAAAAATCGGATTTTCAGCGACCGAGAGGGGTTTCGGTTCGCGCTCAGCGCCGGGAAACCTGGGTTCGTACAGCGAAAACCCGATCGACAAAAAACTATGGTAATCTAATAATAAACGAAGTTGTTATTAAATTTTGAAATATTAAAAAATCCAAAAATAAGGGTAAGTGCCTAAAACAAAACCACCCCTTAAGGAAAGTCAGAAATAATTTGTCAGGTGTGTAGCGGGGGCTAATTTAGCACGTTTAAGGTTGAAAACCGCTACCAAAACGCTATCCTGGTGTTGTAGATATCGTAATTTTAGTTCTGACTGTGCTCCCTAAGGTAGATTTCGGGCCAGACACCTATGTATGAATTTTGATAAAAAATCGAATTTTTTGACGTTCTATGTGAGGCAGGCGGGCGTGCGAGGTGTCAGGAGACAGGTCTCGACGCGGGCTAGCTCACGAGAACGGTTACAGAAGTACGTTCAGTATAAAAATTTTGAATTATGGCCAAAAAACCGGATTTTTTGGTGAAAAATCGGATTTTCAGCGACCGAGAGGGGTTTCGGTTCGCGCTCAGCGCCGGGAAACCTGGGTTCGTACAGCGAAAACCCGATCGACAAAAAACTATGGTAATCTAATAATAAACGAAGTTGTTATTAAATTTTGAAATATTAAAAAATCCAAAAATAAGGGTAAGTGCCTAAAACAAAACCACCCCTTAAGGAAAGTCAGAAATAATTTGTCAGGTGTGTAGCGGGGGCTAATTTAGCACGTTTAAGGTTGAAAACCGCTACCAAAACGCTATCCTGGTGTTGTAGATATCGTAATTTTAGTTCTGACTGTGCTCCCTAAGGTAGATTTCGGGCCAGACACCTATGTATGAATTTTGATAAAAAATCGAATTTTTTGACGTTCTATGTGAGGCAGGCGGGCGTGCGAGGTGTCAGGAGACAGGTCTCGACGCGGGCTAGCTCACGAGAACGGTTACAGAAGTACGTTCAGTATAAAAATTTTGAATTATGGCCAAAAAACCGGATTTTTTGGTGAAAAATCGGATTTTCAGCGACCGAGAGGGGTTTCGGTTCGCGCTCAGCGCCGGGAAACCTGGGTTCGTACAGCGAAAACCCGATCGACAAAAAACTATGGTAATCTAATAATAAACGAAGTTGTTATTAAATTTTGAAATATTAAAAAATCCAAAAATAAGGGTAAGTGCCTAAAACAAAACCACCCCTTAAGGAAAGTCAGAAATAATTTGTCAGGTGTGTAGCGGGGGCTAATTTAGCACGTTTAAGGTTGAAAACCGCTACCAAAACGCTATCCTGGTGTTGTAGATATCGTAATTTTAGTTCTGACTGTGCTCCCTAAGGTAGATTTCGGGCCAGACACCTATGTATGAATTTTGATAAAAAATCGAATTTTTTGACGTTCTATGTGAGGCAGGCGGGCGTGCGAGGTGTCAGGAGACAGGTCTCGACGCGGGCTAGCTCACGAGAACGGTTACAGAAGTACGTTCAGTATAAAAATTTTGAATTATGGCCAAAAAACCGGATTTTTTGGTGAAAAATCGGATTTTCAGCGACCGAGAGGGGTTTCGGTTCGCGCTCAGCGCCGGGAAACCTGGGTTCGTACAGCGAAAACCCGATCGACAAAAAACTATGGTAATCTAATAATAAACGAAGTTGTTATTAAATTTTGAAATATTAAAAAATCCAAAAATAAGGGTAAGTGCCTAAAACAAAACCACCCCTTAAGGAAAGTCAGAAATAATTTGTCAGGTGTGTAGCGGGGGCTAATTTAGCACGTTTAAGGTTGAAAACCGCTACCAAAACGCTATCCTGGTGTTGTAGATATCGTAATTTTAGTTCTGACTGTGCTCCCTAAGGTAGATTTCGGGCCAGACACCTATGTATGAATTTTGATAAAAAATCGAATTTTTTGACGTTCTATGTGAGGCAGGCGGGCGTGCGAGGTGTCAGGAGACAGGTCTCGACGCGGGCTAGCTCACGAGAACGGTTACAGAAGTACGTTCAGTATAAAAATTTTGAATTATGGCCAAAAAACCGGATTTTTTGGTGAAAAATCGGATTTTCAGCGACCGAGAGGGGTTTCGGTTCGCGCTCAGCGCCGGGAAACCTGGGTTCGTACAGCGAAAACCCGATCGACAAAAAACTATGGTAATCTAATAATAAACGAAGTTGTTATTAAATTTTGAAATATTAAAAAATCCAAAAATAAGGGTAAGTGCCTAAAACAAAACCACCCCTTAAGGAAAGTCAGAAATAATTTGTCAGGTGTGTAGCGGGGGCTAATTTAGCACGTTTAAGGTTGAAAACCGCTACCAAAACGCTATCCTGGTGTTGTAGATATCGTAATTTTAGTTCTGACTGTGCTCCCTAAGGTAGATTTCGGGCCAGACACCTATGTATGAATTTTGATAAAAAATCGAATTTTTTGACGTTCTATGTGAGGCAGGCGGGCGTGCGAGGTGTCAGGAGACAGGTCTCGACGCGGGCTAGCTCACGAGAACGGTTACAGAAGTACGTTCAGTATAAAAATTTTGAATTATGGCCAAAAAACCGGATTTTTTGGTGAAAAATCGGATTTTCAGCGACCGAGAGGGTTTCGGTTCGCGCTCAGCGCCGGGAAACCTGGGTTCGTACAGCGAAACCCGATCGACAAAAAAACTATGGTAATCTAATAATAAACGAAGTTGTTATTAAATTTTGAAATATTAAAAAATCCAAAAATAAGGGTAAGTGCCTAAAACAAAACCACCCCTTAAGGAAAGTCAGAAATAATTTGTCAGGTGTGTAGCGGGGGCTAATTTAGCACGTTTAAGGTTGAAAACCGCTACCAAAACGCTATCCTGGTGTTGTAGATATCGTAATTTTAGTTCTGACTGTGCTCCCTAAGGTAGATTTCGGGCCAGACACCTATGTATGAATTTTGATAAAAAATCGAATTTTTTGACGTTCTATGTGAGGCAGGCGGGCGTGCGAGGTGTCAGGAGACAGGTCTCGACGCGGGCTAGCTCACGAGAACGGTTACAGAAGTACGTTCAGTATAAAAATTTTGAATTATGGCCAAAAAACCGGATTTTTTGGTGAAAAATCGGATTTTCAGCGACCGAGAGGGGTTTCGGTTCGCGCTCAGCGCCGGGAAACCTGGGTTCGTACAGCGAAAACCCGATCGACAAAAAACTATGGTAATCTAATAATAAACGAAGTTGTTATTAAATTTTGAAATATTAAAAAATCCAAAAATAAGGGTAAGTGCCTAAAACAAAACCACCCCTTAAGGAAAGTCAGAAATAATTTGTCAGGTGTGTAGCGGGGGCTAATTTAGCACGTTTAAGGTTGAAAACCGCTACCAAAACGCTATCCTGGTGTTGTAGATATCGTAATTTTAGTTCTGACTGTGCTCCCTAAGGTAGATTTCGGGCCAGACACCTATGTATGAATTTTGATAAAAAATCGAATTTTTTGACGTTCTATGTGAGGCAGGCGGGCGTGCGAGGTGTCAGGAGACAGGTCTCGACGCGGGCTAGCTCACGAGAACGGTTACAGAAGTACGTTCAGTATAAAAATTTTGAATTATGGCCAAAAAACCGGATTTTTTGGTGAAAAAATCGGATTTTCAGCGACCGAGAGGGGTTTCGGTTCGCGCTCAGCGCCGGGAAACCTGGGTTCGTACAGCGAAAACCCGATCGACAAAAAACTATGGTAATCTAATAATAAACGAAGTTGTTATTAAATTTTGAAATATTAAAAAATCCAAAATAAGGGTAAGTGCCTAAAACAAAACCACCCCTTAAGGAAAGTCAGAAATAATTTGTCAGGTGTGTAGCGGGGGCTAATTTAGCACGTTTAAGGTTGAAAACCGCTACCAAAACGCTATCCTGGTGTTGTAGATATCGTAATTTTAGTTCTGACTGTGCTCCCTAAGGTAGATTTCGGGCCAGACACCTATGTATGAATTTTGATAAAAAATCGAATTTTTTGACGTTCTATGTGAGGCAGGCGGGCGTGCGAGGTGTCAGGAGACAGGTCTCGACGCGGGCTAGCTCACGAGAACGGTTACAGAAGTACGTTCAGTATAAAAATTTTGAATTATGGCCAAAAAACCGGATTTTTTGGTGAAAAATCGGATTTTCAGCGACCGAGAGGGGTTTCGGTTCGCGCTCAGCGCCGGGAAACCTGGGTTCGTACAGCGAAAACCCGATCGACAAAAAACTATGGTAATCTAATAATAAACGAAGTTGTTATTAAATTTTGAAATATTAAAAAATCCAAAAATAAGGGTAAGTGCCTAAAACAAAACCACCCCTTAAGGAAAGTCAGAAATAATTTGTCAGGTGTGTAGCGGGGGCTAATTTAGCACGTTTAAGGTTGAAAACCGCTACCAAAACGCTATCCTGGTGTTGTAGATATCGTAATTTTAGTTCTGACTGTGCTCCCTAAGGTAGATTTCGGGCCAGACACCTATGTATGAATTTTGATAAAAAATCGAATTTTTTGACGTTCTATGTGAGGCAGGCGGGCGTGCGAGGTGTCAGGAGACAGGTCTCGACGCGGGCTAGCTCACGAGAACGGTTACAGAAGTACGTTCAGTATAAAAATTTTGAATTATGGCCAAAAAACCGGATTTTTTTGGTGAAAAATCGGATTTTCAGCGACCGAGAGGGGTTTCGGTTCGCGCTCAGCGCCGGGAAACCTGGGTTCGTACAGCGAAAACCCGATCGACAAAAAACTATGGTAATCTAATAATAAACGAAGTTGTTATTAAATTTTGAAATATTAAAAAATCCAAAAATAAGGGTAAGTGCCTAAAACAAAACCACCCCTTAAGGAAAGTCAGAAATAATTTGTCAGGTGTGTAGCGGGGGCTAATTTAGCACGTTTAAGGTTGAAAACCGCTACCAAAACGCTATCCTGGTGTTGTAGATATCGTAATTTTAGTTCTGACTGTGCTCCCTAAGGTAGATTTCGGGCCAGACACCTATGTATGAATTTTGATAAAAAATCGAATTTTTTGACGTTCTATGTGAGGCAGGCGGGCGTGCGAGGTGTCAGGAGACAGGTCTCGACGCGGGCTAGCTCACGAGAACGGTTACAGAAGTACGTTCAGTATAAAAATTTTGAATTATGGCCAAAAAACCGGATTTTTTGGTGAAAAATCGGATTTTCAGCGACCGAGAGGGGTTTCGGTTCGCGCTCAGCGCCGGGAAACCTGGGTTCGTACAGCGAAAACCCGATCGACAAAAAACTATGGTAATCTAATAATAAACGAAGTTGTTATTAAATTTTGAAATATTAAAAAATCCAAAAATAAGGGTAAGTGCCTAAAACAAAACCACCCCTTAAGGAAAGTCAGAAATAATTTGTCAGGTGTGTAGCGGGGGCTAATTTAGCACGTTTAAGGTTGAAAACCGCTACCAAAACGCTATCCTGGTGTTGTAGATATCGTAATTTTAGTTCTGACTGTGCTCCCTAAGGTAGATTTCGGGCCAGACACCTATGTATGAATTTTGATAAAAAATCGAATTTTTTGACGTTCTATGTGAGGCAGGCGGGCGTGCGAGGTGTCAGGAGACAGGTCTCGACGCGGGCTAGCTCACGAGAACGGTTACAGAAGTACGTTCAGTATAAAAATTTTGAATTATGGCCAAAAAACCGGATTTTTTTGGTGAAAAATCGGATTTTCAGCGACCGAGAGGGGTTTCGGTTCGCGCTCAGCGCCGGGAAACCTGGGTTCGTACAGCGAAAACCCGATCGACAAAAAACTATGGTAATCTAATAATAAACGAAGTTGTTATTAAATTTTGAAATATTAAAAAATCCAAAAATAAGGGTAAGTGCCTAAAACAAAACCACCCCTTAAGGAAAGTCAGAAATAATTTGTCAGGTGTGTAGCGGGGGCTAATTTAGCACGTTTAAGGTTGAAAACCGCTACCAAAACGCTATCCTGGTGTTGTAGATATCGTAATTTTAGTTCTGACTGTGCTCCCTAAGGTAGATTTCGGGCCAGACACCTATGTATGAATTTTGATAAAAAATCGAATTTTTTGACGTTCTATGTGAGGCAGGCGGGCGTGCGAGGTGTCAGGAGACAGGTCTCGACGCGGGCTAGCTCACGAGAACGGTTACAGAAGTACGTTCAGTATAAAAATTTTGAATTATGGCCAAAAAACCGGATTTTTTGGTGAAAAATCGGATTTTCAGCGACCGAGAGGGGTTTCGGTTCGCGCTCAGCGCCGGGAAACCTGGGTTCGTACAGCGAAAACCCGATCGACAAAAAACTATGGTAATCTAATAATAAACGAAGTTGTTATTAAATTTTGAAATATTAAAAAATCCAAAAATAAGGGTAAGTGCCTAAAACAAAACCACCCCTTAAGGAAAGTCAGAAATAATTTGTCAGGTGTGTAGCGGGGGCTAATTTAGCACGTTTAAGGTTGAAAACCGCTACCAAAACGCTATCCTGGTGTTGTAGATATCGTAATTTTAGTTCTGACTGTGCTCCCTAAGGTAGATTTCGGGCCAGACACCTATGTATGAATTTTGATAAAAAATCGAATTTTTTGACGTTCTATGTGAGGCAGGCGGGCGTGCGAGGTGTCAGGAGACAGGTCTCGACGCGGGCTAGCTCACGAGAACGGTTACAGAAGTACGTTCAGTATAAAAATTTTGAATTATGGCCAAAAAACCGGATTTTTTGGTGAAAAATCGGATTTTCAGCGACCGAGAGGGGTTTCGGTTCGCGCTCAGCGCCGGGAAACCTGGGTTCGTACAGCGAAAACCCGATCGACAAAAAACTATGGTAATCTAATAATAAACGAAGTTGTTATTAAATTTTGAAATATTAAAAAATCCAAAAATAAGGGTAAGTGCCTAAAACAAAACCACCCCTTAAGGAAAGTCAGAAATAATTTGTCAGGTGTGTAGCGGGGGCTAATTTAGCACGTTTAAGGTTGAAAACCGCTACCAAAACGCTATCCTGGTGTTGTAGATATCGTAATTTTAGTTCTGACTGTGCTCCCTAAGGTAGATTTCGGGCCAGACACCTATGTATGAATTTTGATAAAAAATCGAATTTTTTGACGTTCTATGTGAGGCAGGCGGGCGTGCGAGGTGTCAGGAGACAGGTCTCGACGCGGGCTAGCTCACGAGAACGGTTACAGAAGTACGTTCAGTATAAAAATTTTGAATTATGGCCAAAAAACCGGATTTTTTGGTGAAAAATCGGATTTTCAGCGACCGAGAGGGGTTTCGGTTCGCGCTCAGCGCCGGGAAACCTGGGTTCGTACAGCGAAAACCCGATCGACAAAAAACTATGGTAATCTAATAATAAACGAAGTTGTTATTAAATTTTGAAATATTAAAAAATCCAAAAATAAGGGTAAGTGCCTAAAACAAAACCACCCCTTAAGGAAAGTCAGAAATAATTTGTCAGGTGTGTAGCGGGGGCTAATTTAGCACGTTTAAGGTTGAAAACCGCTACCAAAACGCTATCCTGGTGTTGTAGATATCGTAATTTTAGTTCTGACTGTGCTCCCTAAGGTAGATTTCGGGCCAGACACCTATGTATGAATTTTGATAAAAAATCGAATTTTTTGACGTTCTATGTGAGGCAGGCGGGCGTGCGAGGTGTCAGGAGACAGGTCTCGACGCGGGCTAGCTCACGAGAACGGTTACAGAAGTACGTTCAGTATAAAAATTTTGAATTATGGCCAAAAAACCGGATTTTTTTGGTGAAAAATCGGATTTTCAGCGACCGAGAGGGGTTTCGGTTCGCGCTCAGCGCCGGGAAACCTGGGTTCGTACAGCGAAAACCCGATCGACAAAAAACTATGGTAATCTAATAATAAACGAAGTTGTTATTAAATTTTGAAATATTAAAAAATCCAAAAATAAGGGTAAGTGCCTAAAACAAAACCACCCCTTAAGGAAAGTCAGAAATAATTTGTCAGGTGTGTAGCGGGGGCTAATTTAGCACGTTTAAGGTTGAAAACCGCTACCAAAACGCTATCCTGGTGTTGTAGATATCGTAATTTTAGTTCTGACTGTGCTCCCTAAGGTAGATTTCGGGCCAGACACCTATGTATGAATTTTGATAAAAAATCGAATTTTTTGACGTTCTATGTGAGGCAGGCGGGCGTGCGAGGTGTCAGGAGACAGGTCTCGACGCGGGCTAGCTCACGAGAACGGTTACAGAAGTACGTTCAGTATAAAAATTTTGAATTATGGCCAAAAAACCGGATTTTTTGGTGAAAAATCGGATTTTCAGCGACCGAGAGGGGTTTCGGTTCGCGCTCAGCGCCGGGAAACCTGGGTTCGTACAGCGAAAACCCGATCGACAAAAAACTATGGTAATCTAATAATAAACGAAGTTGTTATTAAATTTTGAAATATTAAAAAATCCAAAAATAAGGGTAAGTGCCTAAAACAAAACCACCCCTTAAGGAAAGTCAGAAATAATTTGTCAGGTGTGTAGCGGGGGCTAATTTAGCACGTTTAAGGTTGAAAACCGCTACCAAAACGCTATCCTGGTGTTGTAGATATCGTAATTTTAGTTCTGACTGTGCTCCCTAAGGTAGATTTCGGGCCAGACACCTATGTATGAATTTTGATAAAAAATCGAATTTTTTGACGTTCTATGTGAGGCAGGCGGGCGTGCGAGGTGTCAGGAGACAGGTCTCGACGCGGGCTAGCTCACGAGAACGGTTACAGAAGTACGTTCAGTATAAAAATTTTGAATTATGGCCAAAAAACCGGATTTTTGGTGAAAAATCGGATTTTCAGCGACCGAGAGGGGTTTCGGTTCGCGCTCAGCGCCGGGAAACCTGGGTTCGTACAGCGAAAACCCGATCGACAAAAAACTATGGTAATCTAATAATAAACGAAGTTGTTATTAAATTTTGAAATATTAAAAAATCCAAAAATAAGGGTAAGTGCCTAAAACAAAACCACCCCTTAAGGAAAGTCAGAAATAATTTGTCAGGTGTGTAGCGGGGGCTAATTTAGCACGTTTAAGGTTGAAAACCGCTACCAAAACGCTATCCTGGTGTTGTAGATATCGTAATTTTAGTTCTGACTGTGCTCCCTAAGGTAGATTTCGGGCCAGACACCTATGTATGAATTTTGATAAAAAATCGAATTTTTTGACGTTCTATGTGAGGCAGGCGGGCGTGCGAGGTGTCAGGAGACAGGTCTCGACGCGGGCTAGCTCACGAGAACGGTTACAGAAGTACGTTCAGTATAAAAATTTTGAATTATGGCCAAAAAACCGGATTTTTTGGTGAAAAATCGGATTTTCAGCGACCGAGAGGGGTTTCGGTTCGCGCTCAGCGCCGGGAAACCTGGGTTCGTACAGCGAAAACCCGATCGACAAAAAACTATGGTAATCTAATAATAAACGAAGTTGTTATTAAATTTTGAAATATTAAAAAATCCAAAAATAAGGGTAAGTGCCTAAAACAAAACCACCCCTTAAGGAAAGTCAGAAATAATTTGTCAGGTGTGTAGCGGGGGCTAATTTAGCACGTTTAAGGTTGAAAACCGCTACCAAAACGCTATCCTGGTGTTGTAGATATCGTAATTTTAGTTCTGACTGTGCTCCCTAAGGTTTTTTTTTTTTTTTTTTTTTATGGTAGGTGAAAATCATCCAATGACGAAACCCGCTCTTGGGCGGAGCGGGAGACCAGTGTCAGACTCTTACTGACTAAAAAACCTACCCCGTACCTTCCTTGCCTTATTTCTGGAGTCGAGGTTACAGTTTTCACTTACCCTCTAGGCTCCAGGAGGCTTCGACCCTGAAGGGCCCCTGCAGTTTGCTGACAACTCCTTGAGGCGCGCGGGAACGGTGCGCGCCGTTGACGACTTGGACTCGGTCTTACCAGACGATCGGACGGCGAGCTACCCATTGCTCACCGTCCGCGAGCCAGTGTCTACGGTGGCCGGATATCGGCAGGATCGCGGCGGCGACGGCTACGGCGAGTACGCCGTTGCCTTTGCCTTATGCGGTCGGCCTCCTCCTTTACGAGCATTACTGCTTCGCAGAAGGAGGCGACCGCCTGCCATTCCTCTTCGCTGCGGACCATGGCCTGGACCAGGGCCCGGCGCGAGAGGTCGCCGCCGCCGATCACCCCCACGAGGACACGGCGATGCTCTTCCCAAGCAGGGCACACCTCCACCGTGTGCTCCACCGTGTCCTCCGGGCTCGCCTCACAGTGGCGACACCCGGACGTCTCTTCCGCACGAATCCGGTGCAGGAATCTCCCGAACTTCCCATGTCCGGTGAGAACCTGCGTCATGCGGAAAGTGAGGACGCCGTGAGGTCTATCCAGCCACGCCTCAAAGAGGGGCACTACCGCTGAGATTACGGTGTGCCCAGCGCTGGGTTGCGACAGTCGCTGTTTCCACTTCACCATGAGATCTCGCCGGAGCTCCTTCCGCCACGCCTCGACATGTTCGGGCAGCGGATCTTCGCCCCGGCGTTGCATCTCCACGCGCTGGTCGTGCATGTGTGCAAGGACTGTTGCCTCCAAATCCCATGGTGGTAGGCCAGCAAGGAGGCTCGCCGCCTCGCGGGACACCGTGCGGTATCCCCGCACCATCCGGATGGCCATGACCCTCTGGCAGGCGTTCAGCTGGGCCGCCGGGCGTTTACGTAGCGTCGGCGCCCACACTGGTGCCCCATAAAGGGCCATGGACCGGACGATGCCGGCGTAGAGCCTCCGGCAGAAGGCGTCTGGACCCCCAAGGTTCGGCAGGAGCCGCTTGAGAGCAGCCCCCGTCCGATTGAGTTTGGGGGCCAGACGTCGGAAGTGCTCCTCGAAATTCCATCGGCTGTCGAGGGACAAGTCCTAGGTACTTCATCGTCGACCCGACGCCGATGTGAACTCCTTCTACCGTTAGTTGGGAACCGTTGGTGGCGCGTTCCGAGGGCCGTGAAAGCACATGGCCTCGGACTTGTGCAGTGCCACCTTGAGTCCCAACTGCTGGATCCTCTCAACGACTGTCGCAACCCCGCGTGTCGCTAGTTCGACCGCCGCCTGGTACGACCTTCCCTGCGCTAGGACCAGCGTGTCGTCTGCGTAGCAGACCACGCTGACCCCTACGGGGAGGTCGGCGCGCAGCACGTAGTCGTACCCGATGTTCCACAAGGGCGGTCCCTAGCACCGATCCCTGTGGGACACCGCACGACATCTCTCGCCGTTTCCAATCTCCTTGGTGACCGGGGGTAGACTATGTACCTGTCGGACAGGTAGGCCTCGATTGTACGACAGAGGTAGTCGGGCACCCGGTGATACCGGAGTGCCGTCCTAATGCAACTCCAGGGCAGGGAATTAAAGGCGTTGGCAATGTCCAACGACACCGCCAAGACACACCTGCCCCGGGACACCGCATCCCCCGTCGTGAGGGCTCGCACGCGCATGATGGCGTCCACCGTGGAGCGCCTCCTGCGAAACCCGAACTGGTCGTCCGCGAGATCGGGCCCCTTCAGTGTTAGGTGCTTGACGAGGCGGTCTGCAATGACTCTTTCAAAGAGCTTGCCCACCTCGTCAAGCAGCACAATGGGCCGATACGCGGACGGAGAGTCCGCAGGGCGCCCCGGCTTCGCGACGAGGACCAGTTTTCCCGTCTTCCAGGGAAGTGGGAACTGGCCCCTCTCCAAGCATGCGCTAAAGAGCCCCCCCAATCGAGACCCGAGAGCCTCCATGGCCAGGACCCATGCCTTTCCTGGCAAGCCGTCGGGTCCTGGGGCGGTATTCTTCGCACCCATCCTGCGTACCGCCACTCTCATCTCTACCTCGGTCACTTCCGGAGCATTGGTACCGTCGTCGCTGACGTGGTCCGCGTCAGACACCGCTGGTGGCGGAGCCATGGGCGGGGGGGAGTGGTCCCCCCGCGCAGGGAACAGAGCGCTCACCACACCCTCCACGATCTGTGGCCGGAGACTCTGCGTCAACGGGGGAGCCCATGGGCGGAGTTTCTCCCGCACCAACTTGTATGGGCGTCCCCACGGATCAGCGTTGAGCGTCCCCAGCCACGCTTTGCAGGCCTCGTCTTTGGCCCGCTTTATCTCTGATCGGAGGGTGCGCCTTGCCACCCTGTATCCCTCGTACAGCTCCGCCTCTACGGCCTCCGCACCCGGCGGGCGGAAGCGGCGCCTGCGGTGTCTGGTATACCGGTTGTCGCGCAGCATTGCATGCGGCGCGCAGCGTCGCAAGCTCTGGCGACCACCAGTACACCTGGCGTCGGGCGCGTCCTGGGCGGAGACGGGGCATTGCCGCGTCGCAAATTTGCGACAAGGCCTCCCGGAACCACTCCGCCTCGACGTCGATGTCGGCAGGCCTGACCGGTGCTTGCACCCAGGCCTGCACCGCCGCGGCTTCCAGGAAGAGCTCCTTCTCCAGCTGCCTCAGCGCCCAACGCGGACCACATGGGGTCTGTCGGACCGGCGCGGTCGAGGTCTGGGCGGAGACGTCGAACCGGATATACCGGTGGTCCGAGTATGTCTCCACCCCCTCCATGACGCGCCAGTCAACTACACGTGCTCCCTAAGGTAGATTTCGGGCCAGACACCTATGTATGAATTTTGATAAAAAATCGAATTTTTTGACGTTCTATGTGAGGCAGGCGGGCGTGCGAGGTGTCAGGAGACAGGTCTCGACGCGGGCTAGCTCACGAGAACGGTTACAGAAGTACGTTCAGTATAAAAATTTTGAATTATGGCCAAAAAAACCGGATTTTTTTGGTGAAAAATCGGATTTTCAGCGACCGAGAGGGGTTTCGGTTCGCGCTCAGCGCCGGGAAACCTGGGGTTCGTACAGCGAAAACCCGATCGACAAAAAACTATGGTAATCTAATAATAAACGAAGTTGTTATTAAATTTTGAAATATTAAAAAATCCAAAAATAAGGGTAAGTGCCTAAAACAAAACCACCCCTTAAGGAAAGTCAGAAATAATTTGTCAGGTGTGTAGCGGGGGCTAATTTAGCACGTTTAAGGTTGAAAACCGCTACCAAAACGCTATCCTGGTGTTGTAGATATCGTAATTTTAGTTCTGACTGTGCTCCCTAAGGTAGATTTCGGGCCAGACACCTATGTATGAATTTTGATAAAAAATCGAATTTTTTGACGTTCTATGTGAGGCAGGCGGGCGTGCGAGGTGTCAGGAGACAGGTCTCGACGCGGGCTAGCTCACGAGAACGGTTACAGAAGTACGTTCAGTATAAAAATTTTGAATTATGGCCAAAAAACCGGATTTTTTGGTGAAAAATCGGATTTTCAGCGACCGAGAGGGGTTTCGGTTCGCGCTCAGCGCCGGGAAACCTGGGTTCGTACAGCGAAAACCCGATCGACAAAAAAACTATGGTAATCTAATAATAAACGAAGTTGTTATTAAATTTTGAAATATTAAAAAATCCAAAAATAAGGGTAAGTGCCTAAAACAAAACCACCCCTTAAGGAAAGTCAGAAATAATTTGTCAGGTGTGTAGCGGGGGCTAATTTAGCACGTTTAAGGTTGAAAACCGCTACCAAAACGCTATCCTGGTGTTGTAGATATCGTAATTTTAGTTCTGACTGTGCTCCCTAAGGTTTTTTTTTTTTTTTTTTTTTTTTTTTTTTTTTTTTTTTTTTTTTTTTTTTTTTTTTTTTTTTTTTTTTTTTTTTTTTTTATGGTAGGTGAAAATCATCCAATGACGAAACCCGCTCTTGGGCGGAGCGGGAGACCAGTGTCAGACTCTTACTGACTAAAAAACCTACCCCGTACCTTCCTTGCCTTATTTCTGGAGTCGAGGTTACAATTTTCACTTACCCTCTAGCTCCAGGAGGCTTCGACCCTGAAGGGCCCCTGCAGTTTGCTGACAACTCCTTGAGGCGCGCGGGAACGGTGCGCGCCGTTGACGACCTGGACTCGGTCTTACCAGACGATCGGACGGCGAGCTACCCATTGCTCACCGTCCGCGAGCCAGTGTCTACGGTGGCCGGATATCGGCAGGATCGCGGCGGCGACGGCTACGGCGAGTACGCCGTTGCCTTTGCCTTATGCGGTCGGCCTCCTCCTTTACGAGCATTACTGCTTCGCAGAAGGAGGCGACCGCCTGCCATTCCTCTTCGCTGCGGACCATGGCCTGAACCAGGGCCCGGCGCGAGAGGTCGCCGCCGCCGATCACCCCCCACGAGGACACGGCGATGCTCTTCCCAAGCAGGGCACACCTCCACCGTGTGCTCCACCGTGTCCTCCGGGCTCGCCTCACAGTGGCGACACCCGGACGTCTCTTCCGCACGAATCCGGTGCAGGAATCTCCCGAACTTCCCATGTCCGGTGAGAACCTGCGTCATGCGGAAAGTGAGGACGCCGTGAGGTCTATCCAGCCACGCCTCAAAGAGGGGCACTACCGCTGAGATTACGGTGTGCCCAGCGCTGGGTTGCGACAGTCGCTGTTTCCACTTCACCATGAGATCTCGCCGGAGCTCCTTCCGCCACGCCTCGACATGTTCGGGCAGCGGATCTTCGCCCCGGCGTTGCATCTCCACGCGCTGGTCGTGCATGTGTGCAAGGACTGTTGCCTCCAAATCCCATGGTGGTAGGCCAGCAAGGAGGCTCGCCGCCTCGCGGGACACCGTGCGGTATCCCCGCACCATCCGGATGGCCATGACCCTCTGGCAGGCGTTCAGCTGGGCCGCCGGGCGTTTACGTAGGCGTCGGCGCCCACACTGGTGCCCCATAAAGGGCCATGGACCGGACGATGCCGGCGTAGAGCCTCCGGCAGAAGGCGTCTGGACCCCCAAGGTTCGGCAGGAGCCGCTTGAGAGCAGCCCCCGTCCGATTGAGTTTGGGGGCCAGACGTCGGAAGTGCTCCTCGAAATTCCACCGGCTGTCGAGGACAAGTCCTAGGTACTTCATCGTCGACCCGACGCCGATGTGAACTCCTTCTACCGTTAGTTGGGAACCCGTTGGTGGCGCGTTCCGAGGGCCGTGAAAGCACATGGCCTCGGACTTGTGCAGTGCCACCTTGAGTCCCAACTGCTGGATCCTCTCAACGACTGTCGCAACCCCACGTGTTGCTAGTTCGACCGCCGCCTGGTACGACCTTCCCTGCGCTAGGACCAGCGTGTCGTCTGCGTAGCAGACCACGCTGACCCCCTACGGGGAGGTCGGCGCGCAGCACGTAGTCGTACCCGATGTTCCACAAGGGCGGTCCTAGTACCGATCCCTGTGGGGACACCGCACGACATCTCTCGCCGTTTCCAATCTCCTTGGTGACCGGGGTAGACTATGTACCTGTCGGACAGGTAGGCCTCGATCGTACGACAGAGGTAGTCGGGCACCCGGTGATACCGGAGTGCCGTCCTAATGCAACTCCAGGGCAGGGAATTAAAGGCGTTTGGCAATGTCCAACGACACCGCCAAGACACACCTGCCCCGGGACACCGCATCCCCCGTCGTGAGGGCTCGCACGCGCATGATGGCGTCCACCGTGGAGCGCCTCCTGCGAAACCCGAACTGGTCGTCCGCGAGATCGGGCCCCTTCAGTGTTAGGTGCTTGACGAGGCGGTCTGCAATGACTCTTTCAAAGAGCTTGCCCACCTCGTCAAGCAGCACAATGGGCCGATACGCGGACGGAGAGTCCGCAGGGCGCCCCGGCTTCGCGACGAGGACCAGTTTTCCCGTCTTCCAGGGAAGTGGGAACTGGCCCCTCTCCAAGCATGCGCTAAAGAGCCCCCCCAATCGAGACCCGAGAGCCTCCATGGCCAGGACCCAAGCCTTTCCTGGCAAGCCGTCGGGTCCTGGGGCGGTATTCTTCGCACCCATCCTGCGTACCGCCACTCTCATCTCTACCTCGGTCACTTCCGGAGCATTGGTACCGTCGTCGCTGACGTGGTCCGCGTCAGACACCGCTGGTGGCGGAGCCATGGGCGGGGGGGAGTGGTCCCCCCGCGCAGGGAACAGAGCGCTCACCACACCCTCCACGATCTGTGGCCGGAGACTCTGCGTCAACGGGGGAGCCCATGGGCGGAGTTTCTCCCGCACCAACTTGTATGGGCGTCCCCACGGATCAGCGTTGAGCGTCCCCAGCCACGCTTTGCAGGCCTCGTCTTTGGCCCGCTTTATCTCCGATCGGGAGGGTGCGCCTTGCCACCCTGTATCCCTCATACAGCTCCGCCTCTACGGCCTCCGCATCCGGCGGGCGGAAGCGGCGCCTGCGGTGTCTGGTATACCGGTGTCGCGCAGCATTGCATGCGGCGCGCAGCGTCGCAAGCTCTGGCGACCACCAGTACACCTGGCGTCGGGCGCGTCCCTGGGCGGAGACGGGGCATTGCCGCGTCGCAGATTTGCGACAAGGCCTCCCGGAACCACTCCGCCTCGACGTCGATGTCGGCAGGCCTGACCGGTGCTTGCACCCAGGCCTGCACCGCCGCGGCTTCCAGGAAGAGCTCCCGTTCCAGCTGCCTCAGCGCCCAACGCGGACCACATGGGGGTCTGTCGGACCGGCGCGGTCGAGGTCTGGGCGGAGACGTCAAACCGGATATACCGGTGGTCCGAGTATGTCTCCACCCCCCTCCATGACGCGCCAGTCAACTACACGCGGTGTCAGAGTGGGGCTGGCGAACGAAATGTCCACCACGGACTCACCCTGCACCCGCACACACGTGGGGACAGAACCCCGGTTTAGGACGACCAGGCCTGTTTCCAGAGCCCAGTCCTCCACCAACCGACCCCGCTGGTTCGTGAGCCGGGAACCCCAAGCCATGTTCCAGGCGTTGAAGTCCCCGCAAACGACCACGGGGAGGGTACCATACCCAGCGACGACGGTCTTCAGCTCCCTGAGGGAGTCGTGAAGATCGGCGAGAGTTCTGTTCGGGGACAGGTAGACGCCTACCACTGCAATGTCCCCGAACCGTGCTGCCACGCAACCCCGACCCTTCGTGACGGCCTCGAGGGTCGGGGGTACCAGCGGCGGCCGACGAGATAAGGGTCACCGAGCCGCTCAGGTCCTGAACCCAGTCAGCTCTGGGCAAGACAAAGTGCGGCTCGGAGACCACGGCGACGTTTTATCGACCACTGCGCCATGCTCTGGAGCAACAGATCCTGAGCTGGGGCGCAGTGGTTGACATTCGCCTGGAGGAGACGAAATGGGGCCGTTATTGGCAGTCCATTGTCTCCTCCCTAGCCCTCTGAGAGGGCACCGCCACGGCGGTAGCGGCGGCGACGGAAACCGCGCCGGCGGCCGAAGAAGCGGCTGCGGCGGCGGCGGTGGTGGTCGGGGGGGCCGACGAAGTTTGGCCTTCACGTTGGCCGGGGGGGTCGCAGGACCTGCTCCCAGCCCGGTGGTCGGCCTGCTTGCCTGCCGCCGCACATGCGTAACAGTGCGGCGCATTCCGGCACTCAGCAGACCTGTGACCGGGCTTACCGCATTGGTAGCAGTGGTCACTGCGATCCACCTCCGCGGCACAGAAGGCCCCCACGTGGTGCCCCACGTGGCAGCGGAAGCACCGCAGAGGTCTGGGCTCCAGCAGTTTAACCTGGGCGGAGACCCCAGCCCACAAGAAGCCGTCGGCCCTCGCCAGTGATGGCCTTGGCCGCCGGCACGGGGCAGCTTACCGTTACGGCTCGCATGCCCGTGCTGTCAGCGCGGATGGTACCCGCCCGAACCTGTTCGGTCGTGCAACCACCCACCCTGACGATGGCGGCCACCACCTCGTCCACCTTGACTGAATCGTCCAGGCCCATAATGCGCATGTCAATGCACTTGGTGGGCCTGGACACTCGGGCCTCCTCCGCACTGAGGGCCACCCTAATCTTGTCGGCCAGGATGTCAGCGACACTGGCCGAGCCGGGGACCTCAAGAATCCGGGCCCCCGTTAGGGTCTGCCTTATGCAGAAGCCCCCAGGCACTCCGAGCTCGTCAAGGTGGGGGCAACACCGCCCGCCTTGCCTTCTCCATGACGGAGTCGTAGTTCGCGCCCTTCTTTCCCGCTTCAGGCTGCAGTGTGATCACTACAGCCTCGGATTTCGGGGCGCGAAGTCTCGCCGCCATAGCCCGCTTCCTGCGCTCTTGGCGCTTAGCGCGCTTCTTTGCCGCCCTGCGCGCCTTACCCGCACTTTTCTTGGCGCCGACGACCGTCCACTCGGCGCCAGACAATGGCTCTTGAGGCGGGGGAGGCGGCAGGCGCGACTGAGTCGCCGCCACCGCGATGGGAGCGCCCGCTGTTCTAGCAGCAGCAGGCGCCACACCACCCCTCGTGGGAGGAGCGGCTCGCGCCCGATGCCGCCCAGCCACCGGGGCTGGCCTCGTAGGCTCCGGCGCTGAGGCCCTGCGCCCGGCTTGCCCCAACGGGCCCGCCCTGGGCGCAGCAGGCGTGGCCGCAGCGGCAGCAGCATATGATGCCGCTTGGCGCT
The DNA here is from genome assembly GCA_029852875.1 of Mythimna loreyi. Taxonomy (NCBI): domain Eukaryota; kingdom Metazoa; phylum Arthropoda; class Insecta; order Lepidoptera; family Noctuidae; genus Mythimna; species Mythimna loreyi. The sequence continues at coordinate 54,132 of JARGEH010000076.1, forward strand.
GGCCGGAGGTCGCCAATGGGGGGCGCAGAACAATTCCTTCCAGCAGGGACAGCTGCCGCTGGATCTGCAGCTGGAACTGCTGCTGCTGCTGCTGCAGCTGCTGCCGGACGGCAGCCAGCTCCGACTGCACCAGCGTCAGCAGCTGGCTCCCTGCCTCAGGCTGGGGCTGGGGCCGACTTTGCCCCTGCCCCTGCCCGGAACCCCCTCCGACGGCCTCCCGCCGAACGGCTCCAGGGCCCGCGGGCCCGGCCCGAAGCTCATCGCGAAGCTCGGCCCGGAGCTCGGCCCGCAGCTTCGCCACACTCCTGTCCAAGGCCTTATCGAAGGCCTCGGACAAAGAGGTGGCGTGCTTCAAAACGGTCTTCTCCTTCGAAGCCCGTTTTGCGACCCTCTTGCGGCCCATGTCGCGCAGCGCCGCGACCACCAGCTCGCCGAAGGACCTGCGGGCCTCTTCGGGCGGAGTCCGCCCCAGCGTCTGGCGAGCCACCGGACTGACGCGGCAGCGCTCCCCAGCGCAGACCGCACCAGGGTGACGCCCTTCCGCAGCAAGCTTTTCCGCTCGCTGAGCGGACTCCTTCGGCGTGAGCCCCCTCCCTTTGCCTCGGCTTTGACCCCCACCGCGACTCCCGGTGGGGATCTTTGGGGCCGAGCCCTTCCCATCTTCGGAGGACGACTGCCCGTCCCCCGATTTGGTGCGCTTCCGGAAGGAGCGCGAGTCCCTTCCGGAGTTGCCCACCAACTCCTCCTCCATCTCCGAGCCGGAGCTCCCGCTGGACGCAGCGTCGGACTCCGACCGCTCGTCACTCTCTAAAAATTGTTTTTTTGAAGAATTTATCCATTGCTGTTCCCACGAGTAAAAAACATGTTTTACTTGCTCAAGTACGTGGTTCGCACTAGGGACTAATTTAGCTACCCATTAGTCAAGCTAACAACCTCCCTCACGGTGCGCCGCCGCTTGGAGGTTTGGGGTGATTTTTTATAGAGGTTGTCTTCCTCGCGGCCCGGGCGGCTAAGCCAAGGCCCTCGACCCCCATCGAAAGTCAGAAACATGACCTTGGACAATCTTTGGGGCTACGAGTCTAGCGGTGGCAGAAGGAGGAGGAACTCTTCCTCCTGCCTGCCCGATGGCAGGGTGAGTGCACACCGAGCCCGCTCTTACCTCGTCGCTGTGCCCTCTGCTAAATCAGAGGGACACGCGTTGAGGCGATACTCCCAACAGAATATTCGCAAGCCGCCATCGAGCACCCTTAGGCAGGGATTGCCCAAGGGTGGGTCGATGGCGGCCTCCCGGGGTGCACCGTCCCGCAGACTGGTCTTCACTCCGGACGTGTCCGCAAGGGAACTCCAGCCTGCGGGCGCTCGAGGAGGTTTTCTGTCATGGCACCCCGTGCTCCCTAAGGTAGATTTCGGGCCAGACACCTATGTATGAATTTTGATA
>JARGEH010000102.1:2500-17500 GCA_029852875.1 Mythimna loreyi
CCTACCTAACCTAACCTAACCTAACCTAACCTAACCTAACCTAACCTAACCTAACCTAACCTAACCTAACCTAACCTAACCTAACCTAACCTAACCTAACCTAACCTAACCTAACCTAACCTAACCTAACCTAACCTAACCTAACCTAACCTAACCTAACCTAACCTAACCTAACCTAACCTAACCTAACCTAACCTAACCTAACCTAACCTAACCTAACCTAACCTAACCTAACCTAACCTAACCTAACCTAACCTAACCTAACCTAACCTAACCTAACCTAACCTAACCTAACCTAACCTAACCTAACCTAACCTAACCTAACCTAACCTAACCTAACCTAACCTAACCTAACCTAACCTAACCTAACCTAACCTAACCTAACCTAACCTAACCTAACCTAACCTAACCTAACCTAACCTAACCTAACCTAACCTAACCTAACCTAACCTAACCTAACCTAACCTAACCTAACCTAACCTAACCTAACCTAACCTAACCTAACCTAACCTAACCTAACCTAACCTAACCTAACCTAACCTAACCTAACCTAACCTAACCTAACCTAACCTAACCTAACCTAACCTAACCTAACCTAACCTAACCTAACCTAACCTAACCTAACCTAACCTAACCTAACCTAACCTAACCTAACCTAACCTAACCTAACCTAACCTAACCTAACCCAGTCCCCCCGCAGCCCTCGTGGTGATCGGATCGGTTTTGGAGTCGCTCCGCGTTCAAAAATTAAAAGTATTGGTATTTTTTCGCGCAAACTAGCTGTGTGATACATCAAAATTTTTGTTTTTGTGTCGTGCGTCCAATGGTGTAAAAAGATTTTCCCGGAAAACTCGTACTGAAAAGTTTTTGAGGAAAAACCGAAGAAACTTGGAGTTTTGGAACCTTCGGAGCCTAATAACTCTGGAGCCACAGCTGAGATCTTGCTCGTTTTAACGCATTATTTTGGATTGCGTCGAGCCGCATCTTTCAACACCTTTTTTGCGGGAAACCGGCAACGCACTGCGGAGAAAACAGAGAAAAACCAAAAAATATAACCTCAATTTCGACCACGAGGTCGAAGATCTGGACATCACAGGAACCCGATTTTTTGGCTGCATAATTAACACAGCAGAAGAAGGATTATACCGCTTAGACAAGATTTTTACCTTTATTAGAAACGGAATAAATAACCTGCGAAGTTTGAAACTTTGTCCTGCTGTCCTGAAAAATCTTCAGGCAGGACCCCCCTTTTTTACTACGGATCCTGCTGCGCGCTCGTCTGAAGAAGAAGCCTATATAAAGTTAAGATTTTTATCTATTTGATTTTTTAAAATATTAAGTTTTTTCAATTTTTATCACTTTTTCAAAAGTTTTATATAAATAAATATTGAACATTTTATTTTTTGCATGTTAAGTAAAAAGTCCTGTATTTTTGACAAATTTTAAAATTTTTACCATATTTTTATCTCTTTCTGTTACAAAGTTACAGCATTTTTTCTTATTTTTCGATATAATTATTATATAAATAGAAATAAATTAAAATTAACACTAGAATCATCTTCAGACAGTGTATTGTGTTAAGTTTAAGCCCAAATTTGCTACCAATAGCTCCAGGAATAAAGAAGATAGCATTTAGCAGCCATCTTGGTTTTTCTGGTTGCTGTACATAACTTCGATTATCTTCGAAGCTATTGGTCGCAAAAACCTCGGGTTTCCACTATTCTCAGTGGAATTCAAGGTAGAAAATTGTTTTAGTGTTTTCAGGCGTTTTCAGGACCTGAAATTTTTCAGGCCTGAAACCAATTTGGGCGGATAGGGAAAGTCAAGCCTGGCATCACATTCGAAACCGCAGTTCTGTGGGACCTTCGGATGCGGAGTTATAGCTAATTCAAGTCGACTTTTGACAGCTGGGCAGCCATCTTGAAAAACTTTAGCTTACCATAGCTCCGGGTCTGGTGGTCGCAGAGAGTTGCCGATTTCATATTGGTGTTTGGGGAGACAGACTCTACCTGATCCACCTGGTTGCGGACCCTTTGGCGCTGAAAAATTTCAGGCGCCTGAAAACCGCTTTGCACGTCAGAGCACAACGAGCCAAGCCAAACGAGCCCAAACTCGACTCTTTTGCGACTGGTGGGAGGCGAGTTAAAGCGGTTTAAAGATTTGCATTGACAGTTCTATAGCTGTCAAACCGTTTTTTAAACTAGTGTAGCTTCCAAACCGGTGGTCGTAGAAGGTTCGGGTTTTCTTTGGGGGCTTTGCCTGGCCACTCCCTACCCGAAAAAATATTTTTCAGGAGTTTTCAGGAACCAAAATTTTTCAGGCCTGAAACCCACTAGACTCTATAGGCCTTGACGAGCCCATCCAGGCGAGCCCAAGCACGGTGGGATTCGGACATACGGTTCCGGAGAAAACCACCGACAACCGGATTCTGGGCGCCATCTTGCTCTGGCAACCAGATTTTTGGGGCGGGTTTTCTCAGGAACCCTTCGGGCTAGAGTAGTCGTGTTTGGGTTCATTGGAAAGGGCTCAGAGAGACCTGTCTGGCCGTGGGTAGAGATTGACTCTACGTGGACAAAAAAAAAAAAAAAAAAAAAAAAAATTAAAAAAAAAAAAAAAAAAAAAAATTGTTTTACTATTTCCTTATTTTAAGAGTTTGGTTCTTGGAAGCCTCCTGACGCTCGATTAAGGTCTGGGATTTAAATCTAGGCGTAGAAGGACGATACCAAGCCGAATCAGCTAAAGTTTTCTTTTGTTTTTATCAAGCTGGTTCTTGGGAGCCGCTTGACGTTTTTAAGTTTAAGTTTAAGAGCTGGAACGGGAGGTTTTGAACACTAACGCTAATAATTTTTATACATTTTAGACGAGGTGCAATTCACGCCTTTTGATCAGGTTTCTGTATTTCGGTATTTGTGCTCAGTATGTCTCGTAATGTACCACCATCCAAGAGACCGGTGAGAGTGGCAGCGCAGTCTTTGCAATTGTTACCGAGCCGCGGCAAACCAAGGACCGGAAAACCCTCGACTTTGAATCGCGAAACTACGATATCGGCAGACCCGCCTCAGGCGGCTGTTGAGATGGCCGTGTCTGCGGAGTCGGACGCCTTGGACTTGATGACCTTGGCTGGTGGTGATGATGCCTTTCGTGAGGGACCTGAAGTGCCGGAGCCGAGTTCACAGGAGGGCCTTGTTGCCACCTTGTTGGAGGCGGAAACAGAAGAGCCGTCTCCGTCTCCTCCACTCTCATCTACACCTATAAGGGAGGGAATTTGTGGTCCACCGGTTTCTGGACCGAGATTGGTTCCTACAGAATTGCGAATACAGGCCCAGATTAGACAAGCAAGAGCGGCGGGCCCTGTGGATGTCCTGAATCCACCTGATGCGGTCGAGTCACTGAGACTAGAAGCTGACGAGTGTGACTCTGACGCGTCAGTGATTTCTTGCGACTCGACTAGAACTGTGGATGGCAGGCGGATTGTGCTTGGTGAGATGCCACGCCAAGCTGGTGCGGTCCTTCAAAGCGCTAAACTGGAGCTAGAGAAATCGGGAAATCTGAAGAGGGAGATCAGGGAAAATGTCGTCTCAGCCTTGCACTTGATGTACGAGATGGTTCTAAAACTCTCAGACTCCCGAAATCTTCATATGACGGAGGCCCACCGTGTCAAAGCGGTTATTGCAAAGGATAGGGAGAGACATGCTCAGAAGCATGCTCGTGCCTTGGAAGGGGCACTCGCCGAGTACAGGAGGCTTGAGGAACGAATTGAGCGGTTGACAAGGGATATTGAGGCTCTCCGTCAAATCTTATTATTTGATGCGTGTGAGCCTATAAAAACTCTTAAGCACGATACGGAGCTTGCACTCAGAGAGTCCCCCCAGATGATGAGCTCAGTACTTACAAAGGTGGCGGACATATCTGCGGAACTGGAGCCCCTCAGAGCGGCACTCAAACAGGCACAGCCCTCTGTGATGCAGGCTTCCGCTGAGTCAACACAGAGACAGGATTCAGACATGGGCGTAATTCGGGAGGAGTTGGTTCATATCAGAAAAGATCTGGAGCTACTCACCCGACATCGGGCGGAGGCGGCCGATCGTGGAATATTCTGTGCGGATGATCTCAGATTAGCGATGCAGGAAGCAGTGCTGGGCACCCCTAGCTTGTCCCCAGCCACCCCCGATGTTAGTCAGATATTGGCAGTATGCAGTGACACTCGGGAAATTATAACTGGAGTACAACAGGGTTTACTGACGGTGCAAGGGACGCTGTCATCTAATGAATCTGCTAAAGTACTTGGATCAAAAGTGGAGGAACTAAGAAGAGATGTGAAGGAGCTCCAGGACACTACGGTAGAGGCGGTGGCTCCGGTCAGGACCTCTGTGGAGCACCTGAGAGGTATTATTGAAAAATGGGAAAACACAGACGCTACGCCGAAGCCTACAAGTCAAAAGACTGCTAACACGCAAGATGTGCGCGCTGAGCGCAGCCTATCGAATAGGTCTTATGCAGAGGCCTTGTACACCCCTAACCATAACCTGATAGTGGAGTCTATTGACCCCCGCCATACCAGCGAAGATTTAATAAAGTCTATTAAATCAAAGATCGACGTTGTGGAACTGGGGGTGGGGGTAAGTCGCATGCGTAAGCTCCGTAACCAAAAGGTTTCCATCGGCTGTGCCTCCGAGCGCGATAGGGTAACCCTTACTAGGGCAATTAAAAACGCAGGCAAAGAGTTTTCTGTCTTGACTCCTCCTCCGAAGAATCCTCAAATCCGTCTAGTCGGGGTTATAAATGACCTTGATGACAAAAACATAGAATCGGCAATTATTAAACAAAATGCCAATCTCTTGGAGGGAGTGACGACAGATCAAATGACCGTCAAGGTCATAAGAAGGACGAAAGGAAGGACAACTGCCACAACCAACGTTATTTTGGAGGTGGACTCCAGCCTATGGCAGCGACTGAATGGACAGCGAGTGAAGCTAGGGTACCAGGTAGTGGTGGCTGCAGATCAGTCTCCGATAGTCCAGTGTTATAGCTGCCTAGGTTTCGGCCATCTGGCTCGAGATTGCCAATCACAGTTGGTGTGTGGCTACTGTGCTGGAATGCACGATACCCGGGAGTGCTCCAATCGCTGTGGGCCCCCCCAATGCATAAACTGCTCTAAAAAGAACTCCGGGAACAGTTTCTTGCATCCAGCATATTCTAGTGAATGTCCAGAGTGGCTAAAATGGGACCGAATTGCAAGAACAGCTGTCAGATATTGCTAAGGGCTCACTAGGGTGCATAAAGTTCAGGCAAGTCAACCTCGGTCGCGGTTTGGCTGCTACTAAGGAAGCATTGGCTGACGCACTAAAATCCCGCACTGATATCCTTCTTCTTCAAGAACCCTACGTCGGGGTAAGGGGTATCCTGTCGTCACCCCACATTAATATACAAGATACATCTGGCTCTAAAGAAAATCCTGTGAAATCGGCTATTGTAATCACAAATCCAAATTTGAAGGTGGTCATGTGCCAATCATTAGTCTGTAGGAACATTACTTCCGTAATTGTGCACATGGGCCACTTTAAGGTTGGCATAATAAATTTTTATCTAGAAGGTGACAGGGAATTAGAGCCGTACCTCAGGAGAATCCAACAAATTATTGACCTTCTCGAAACACCAAATATTATTATTGCGGGTGACGCCAATGCCACTAGCTATTGGTGGGGATGTGACACTGAGGACGGGCGAGGAGCTGCCATAACAGATCTGTTTGCACAAAACAATTTCAGCGTGCTTAATCAGGGGTCGGTGCCAACATTTCATATATACAGAGGCAATAAGCTTTACGCCAGCATAGTTGATATTGCAGCTTGCAGCGATTCACTACTGGCAAAGATAGCAGACTGGAATGTTGACACTGAATCTGCAATACTTACTGACCATAGGACTATTAGCTACGCGCTGAGGGTAGACACTTCAGACTTGCGTGTCAAACACCCTACTACCCGCATTTATAATGTTAAAAAAGCTGACTGGAGTAAGTTCTCGGAAACCTTGAAGTCGGAGCTAAGACAAGTGGGACTTACTACGAGAGAGTTTGAGAACTGCAGAACTTCGGTGCGTTTAGAGGACCTGGTGTCTAACTATACCGCGGCTATCACCAAAGCTTGCGATGAGGCTATTCCAAAACTAGGTCAATGGAAACCTTTCACAAAGCCCTATTGGTGGACCGAAGAACTAGAGAGCGAGAAACAGAAGGTCAAAACACTCCGTCGTAAAATTCATTCGGCAAACCCTCGTAGAAGACCTTTCTGCGTCGCGGACTACCAAAAAGCCAGAGAAACATATAAAAAGAACATTGAGCTGACCCTCACCGCTAGCTGGAAGGAATTTTGTACCAGACAGAAGGAAGAGGATGTATGGACCTGTGCTAATAGAATAATTAGTCACTGTTCGAACACTAGCAGAATCGAATCCAGTGTCTTGAGGGACCCACAGGATGACAAAATGTTGTCAGCCGAAGCTTCGGCTCTACTACTTGCGGAGACTTTCTTTCCTACAGATGATCCTGCAACAGACTCAGATTATCAGAGGGCAATACGAGAAAAAGTGACGCATACATTTAACAGCAATGAAAGTCTGAGCCCCTTAGACGAACAAACCCCGCCGTTTACTCGTGTTGAAATTGAGCAAGTCTACGCAGGATTCCATCCCAAGAAAGCACCGGGTACAGATGGCATCACAGCGGGCATCTGTTACTCATCATACCGGTCCGACCAAGACCTCCAGCTTGCCATGTTTAATAAGTGCCTTGAATTGGGATATTTCCCTTTGATGTGGAAAGAAGCCAGAATCAGAATTATTCCAAAACCTGGTAAAACATCCTACACGGCAGCAAAATCTTACCGCCCGATTGGGCTTCTTCCACTTTTGGGGAAGGTCCTAGAAAAACTGGTCGCTAATAGACTGACGTGGTTTCTGGAGAATCGAAACTTGCTGAGTAGGAGGCAGTATGGTTTTCGACCTCAGTGCGGAACGGAAGACGCACTTTATGATACTGTCGAATACATCCGGCGGGGACTTCGATCTAAAAAACTAGTAGCCATAGTTTCTTTGGACATCGAGGGCGCGTTTGACAATGCCTGGTGGCCTGCCATACTGCATCAATTGCAAGAAAAGAGGCTGGACGTGAAGACGCTGAGGTTGTTAAACAGCTATCTGTCCTGCAGAAGTGTCACTTTGGAGTACCTGCACCAAACGGTCTCTAAACCAACTACCAAGGGCTGCATTCAGGGCTCTATTTGTGGACCGATCTTCTGGAACGTGCAATTGGACCCGTTGATGATTGAGGCTGATAAACTTACAGCCCATGTCCAGGCGTACGCAGATGATATCGTAGTCATGGCGCAGGCAGATACAACAGTCGAGCTTGAAAAAACAGTCAATGACGCCCTGGCTGTCATTGCCCAGTGGGGTTGCAACTTCAAAATGCGTTTTGCTGCGCATAAAACTCAAGCGATGGTGGTGACTAAAAAGATCAAGTACGACGAACCAAAGTTTATTCTTTTAGGCACTCCACTGACTCTTACTAGCCGTCTTAAACTCCTCGGACTCACAATAGATGCTGGTCTTACTTTCCTTCCGCATCTTGAAGAAGTCACGAAAAAGACGGCTAACATCTATAAAATGGTTGCACGAGCGGCAAAAGCCCAGTGGGGACTGAACTCCAACATACTCAGAATGATTTACATTGGAGTTGTTGAACCCGTGGTTACATATGCTGCAAGCTCATGGGCTCAGATTGCCGGCAAAGCTTATGCCAGGAAACGTCTGGATTCCATCACACGGATGTTTGCGATTAAAATTGCCAAAGCCCACAGGACAACATCCCTCATTGCCGCGGCGGTTCTTTCTAGAGTAATTCCTCTGGACATGCGAGCTACAGAGTATCTTCAAATCTACGAAGTGAAAAGAGGAAGACCTCTGGAGGAACTCCCTGGCAGAAGCCTGGAGAGACGCGTGCATCCCTCCGAACTTCCACATCCAGCTTATCGTAACAGACTGGACTTCCAGCACATAGCAACTGAGGAAGATCTAAGCCTAATTGACAACAACTGGCAATGTTTCTACACGGATGGAAGCAAAATAGAGGGAAAGGTTGGCGCTGCGGTATCATGCTGGAGCACAGAAGGTGAAGTGGCTAAGGTCACTGTTAGACTGGGAAACTATTGCTCCGTGTTCCAGGCTGAACTGACTGCAATCCTGCGAGCCATTTCCTACGCTGGCAATAAAAACCCACCTATATCAGCCAATATAATCTCAGACTCAAGATCAGCGTTGGAATCTATAGCCGACCCCAATACGAGGAACCCCATTTCTTTGCAGATCCAGCAGGCGATCGCAATAGCACGGCTGCAGGGTAGAGAAATCCTTTTATTTTGGGTTAAGGCTCACGCTGGTATCCCTGGGAACGAGAGAGCCGACGAGCTGGCGAAATATGCTGCTTTGCACAAGAAAACTGCTCCAGCCTATGACGACTTCCCGCTGTCCTATGCAAAGTACTCCATCAGAGAATCAACTCTGGAGAATTGGCAAAATCGTTATACTACTGAAACCCATCAAGACAGAGGCATCAGGCTGTTTTTCGGAAACATAAGGAAGGCTTACAGCATACTTTCTAATATAGGAACGCCCAACAACCTAAGAGCACAATTGTTCACCGGTCATGGAGGAATTCGTGAGTATCTTTTTAGATTTAAACTGACAGGGACCCCTGCTTGTGTGTGTGATGGAACCAGTATTGAAACGATCGTGCACATACTGCAACATTGCCCTCGGTTCGCCAAAGAGAGATATGACTGCGAACAAAAGTTGGGTCTGTCCATAAATAAAGAAAACGTTGAAGAACTAATGGCTCATCATCGTATTGACTTCATGACTTTTGCAGACGGTGTCATGGCTAAGGCAGCAAAAGCCAATGGATCGACGGTATCAAACTAATGCGTTTATAGGATGTATTGGTATTCGGGTTTTGGATGTTGCGGCTTGGTGACAATTCAGTGAAATCTCACTGAATTGCACATCTGGCGAAATATGTAAACGTGAACAAAAAAAAAAAAAAAAAAAACAATAGTGTATAGTAAGCAAATATAATATCAAGAGATAATATATAATAGGAAAAAAAAAAAAAAAAAAAAAAAAAAAAAAAAAAAAAAAAAAAAACAAAGGAATTAATTTGATTCGGTATCGGTATGGCTGTCCCTGAGACATAGCTTGTAGAAATTTGTCACCGTAGCAATATAGAAAAGATAAGTACAAATTACTGTAATGTACTACAGAATGTAAAGTACAACATAAGTAACAGTGTAATTAAAATTTGTATAATGTGTTTTGTATGTATGAGAAAAAAAAAAAAAAAAAAAAAAAAAAAAAAAAAAAAAAAAAAAAAAAAAAACCAAGATATTAAACAACAGAAAAAAGATAAAACAGTTTTAAGTGCTGAAATAAATATCAGCAATAGCAGAATGAAAAAAAAAAAAAAAAAAAAAAAAAAAAACCTAACCTAACCTAACCTAACCTAACCTAACCTAACCTAACCTAACCTAACCTAACCTAACCTAACCTAACCTAACCTAACCTAACCGTGAAGGTCAGGTATGCGGGAGTGGAGCACGAATCCAGGACCGAGAAGGGATGCGTCCAGGGGTCTATCGGTGGTCCCATAGTTTGGAACGTTCTGCTGGATCCTCTGCTACAGAGTCTAGAGGCAATGGGGGTCTACTGCCAGGCGTTTGCTGACGACATCGTCCTTGTGTTCGATGGTGAGACAGCACTTGAAGTCCAGAGAGATGCCAATGTCGCCCTCGAGTACGTTCGGGCATGGGGTGTCACGAACAAGCTTCGGTTTGCGCCGCACAAGACGAAAGCAATGCTAGTCACGCGCAAACTGAAGCATGATACCCCATGTCTTAAGATGGGTGGGGTAGACATTGGCATGTCGGACGAAATCAAGCTGCTAGGACTCACCATCGACCACAAGTTGACCTTTAACACCCACGTCGCAAACGTCTGTTCTCGAGCCATCGGCATATACAAGCAGCTGTCGCGGGCTGCTAGGGTCAGTTGGGGTCTCCATCCAGAGGTCATCCGCTGTATTTATACAGCTGCAGTGGAGCCCATCATCATGTACGCAGCGAGCGCGTGGTCGCCGGCCGCTAAAAAAGTCGGGGTGCAGAAGAAGCTGAACGCCGTCCAGAGGAGCTTCGCGCAGAAGCTGTGCCGAGCCTATCGCACGGTCTCCTTACACTCAGCGCTGGTGCTGGCTGGGGTGCTCCCTCTTGACCTCCGAATACAGGAGGCAGCCTCGCTTTATGAGGCCAAGAAGGGGATGCCCCATCCAGCGCTAGGAGACCGGGAGATCGAGCGAGTGGTTTCGGCGCTGCAGATGCCACATCCGGCGGAGCAGAGGGCTATTGCACTGCGACGCCTGGTAGACGAGGAACACTACAACGAGCACCGCAATTACGCGGTGCGTATTTTCACGGACGGCAGCAAGATTGAGGGCAAAGTCGGCGCCGCACTGTCGGTATGGACTGGCGACGCGGAGACGAAGGCCCTCAAGCTTGCTTTGCCGTCCTACAGCACCGTCTACCAGGCGGAGCTTCTGGCTCTCTGCAAAGCAACGGAAGAAGCCCTCCGAAGGACCGAGACGGCGTTCGCTCTCTACAGCGACTCCATGGCAGCTCTCCAAGCAGTCGTGAACCCCGAAGCCCTCCATGCCCTTGCAGTGGAAGCAAGGGCCAACATCCGCCGCGTCTGTGCCCAGGACAAGAGTATTTCCTTGTTCTGGGTAAAGGCTCACGCGGGGCTGGAGGGCAACGAGAGAGCCGACTTGCTCGCGAAGGAGGCTGCCCTGAAGTCGAAGCGGCAACCCGACTACGACAAATGCCCGGTTTCATTCGTCAAGCGTGCGATCCGTACGGAGACGCTGGGCGAATGGAACCGGAGGTATTGTGAAGGAGAAACGGCGGCCACGACAAAGATGTTCTTTCCTTCTGCGATCGCTGCGTACAGGACGGTGCGAAAAATGGAGATCACCAAGGAACTGACCCAGGCTCTAACAGGACACGGCGGGTTCTCCGAGTACCTGCACCGCTTCAAGTGCAAGGAGAACCCGGCGTGCGCCTGCGACCCGGACCAGCAGGAGACAGTCCTCCATCTCCTAACGGATTGCCCGATATATGCCTTCCCAAGGTATGATTTTGAAGCCAAGATCGGCACTAAGTTAGTTAAAGAAAATCTTAGTGTCCTCATAGCGAGCAAAAGGCATAGACATGAGTTAATAGCGCTCATAACAAAAATTGTGACATCAGTAAACAAGAGGAATAAAACTTGACGACGATCGTCAAGTTTTATTCTTTTTGTCCAAGTAATAAGCATTACTACTACTGACCAAGAAAAAGTTTTTAAAAAATATACTGTAATTATATAATTATTAAGAATTAAAAAATTTTAAATACCATTAATAAAAACGTAAAACTAATTGTCTTACAAACTTACAAATTATTGATTTTAAATTTATACATAGAATTTATTATTTATCTACATATATTTATTTATCAAAGCGCGGCAATAAAAATTTTAGCTCGCAATAAAAATCCTGCAGCTCTAACAATAACCCTGCGAAACTTGATGGCAGGGGCCTTTCGCATGGCGGGAGTGGTTTTTAGCCGGTAGGAGTCCGGCACTACCCAGACTGCCTTCACTGTAGGGTGGTCTGGGTGTCCATGATGGATTTTCCATTCCCGCCACCACAAAAAAAAAAAAAAAAAAAAAAAAAAAAAAAAAAAAAAAAAAAAACCTAACCTAACCTAACCTAACCTAACCTAACCTAACCTAACCTAACCTAACCTAACCTAACCTAACCTAACCTAACCTAACCTAACCTAACCTAACCTAACCTAACCTAACCTAACCTAACCTAACCTAACCTAACCTAACCTAACCTAACCACAAGTGGTCACCAAGAAGCGAAGGATTCGTTGTGCAGCGCCAGTTCGTAGACCAAAGGTTGTTGAGGAGTACCTGAAACAGAAAGAAGAGTACGAGCGTGCAGTAGTCCAAGCCAAAGTCGAGAGCTGGAAGGGGTTCTGCGCGAAGCAAGATAGGGAAGGCCTGTGGGAGGGCATATATCGGGTGATCCGTAGGACGGAGAAACGCGAGGAGGATTTGCCGATGGTGAGGGATGGCAGGACTCTGGACCCAAAGGCCTCGGCGAGGTATCTGGCAGAAACGTTTTATCCAGAAGACCGTTCCGAGGGGGAAAACGAGGAGCACAGAAGGGTGCGGCAAAAAGCCGAAGAGGTGAACAAGGGGTGCGAAAATGAACCTTCGGACCCCCCCTTCACACTCGACGAGCTGGAGCGAGCTGTCTCCTCGTTCAACCCCAAAAAAGCCCCCGGTTCGGACGGTCTGACGGCTGACATATGGGGCCACACGATCCGTCAAGACCCAGATTTAATTCTGCGCTTGATGAACAAGTGCCTGGCGCATGGATACTTTCCACGGTCCTGGAAAGAGGCTACGGTCGTCGTGCTCCGCAAGCCCGCTAAGGACGACTACACCACCCCAAAATCGTACAGGCCGATTGGGCTATTGCCTGTCCTCGGCAAGATTTTCGAAAAGCTGGTCGTGGCCCGACTCAAGTTTCATTTACTCCCCAGGATGAGTACTCGCCAGTACGGTTTTATGCCACAGCGAAGTACCGAGGACTCCCTCTATACGCTGATGGGGCGCATTCGTGGCAAACTTAATGAAAAAAGGATTGTCACGGTTGTGTCCCTGGATATAGAGGGAGCCTTCGACAGCGCATGGTGGCCGGCCATAAAAGTCCGACTGGCTGAGGAAAAGTGTCCTGTAAACTTGAGACGGGTCATGGACAGCTACTTGACCGAGAGGGTGGTGAAGGTCAGGTATGCGGGAGTGGAGCACGAATCCAGGACCGAGAAGGGATGCGTCCAGGGGTCTATCGGTGGTCCCATAGTTTGGAACGTTCTGCTGGATCCTCTGCTGCAGAGTCTAGAGGAAATGGGGGTCTACTGCCAGGCGTTTGCTGACGACATCGTCCTTGTGTTCGATGGTGAGACAGCACTTGATGTCCAGAGAGATGCCAATGTCGCCCTCGAGTACGTGCGGGCATGGGGTGTCACGAACAAGCTTCGGTTTGCGCCGCACAAGACGAAAGCAATGCTAGTCACGCGCAAACTGAAGCATGATACCCCATGTCTTAAGATGGGCGGGGTAGACATTGGCATGTCGGACGAAATCAAGCTGCTAGGACTCACCATCGACCACAAGTTGACCTTTAACACCCACGTCGCAAACGTCTGTTCTCGAGCCATCGGCATATACAAGCAGCTGTCGCGGGCTGCTAGGGTCAGTTGGGGTCTCCATCCAGAGGTCATCCGCTGTATTTATACAGCTGCAGTGGAGCCCATCATCACGTACGCAGCGAGCGCGTGGTCGCCAGCCGCAAAGAAAGTCGGGGTGCAGAAGAGGCTGAACGCCGTCCAGAGGAGCTTCGCGCAGAAGCTGTGCCGGGCCTATCGCACGGTCTCCTTACACTCAGCGCTGGTGCTGGCTGGGGTGCTCCCTCTTGACCTCCGAATACAGGAGGCAGCCTCGCTTTATGAGGCCAAGAGGGGGATGCCCCATCCAGTGCTAGGAGACCGGGAGATCGAGCGAGTGGTTTCGGCGCTGCAGATGCCACATCCGGCGGAGCAGAGGGCTATTGCACTGCGACGCCTGGTAGACGAGGAACATTATAACGAGCACCGCAATTACGCGGTGCGAATTTTCACGGACGGCAGCAAGATTGAGGGCAAAGTCGGCGCCGCACTGTCGGTATGGACTGGCGACGCGGAGACGAAGGCCCTCAAGCTTGCTTTGCCGTCCTACAGCACCGTCTACCAGGCGGAGCTTCTGGCTCTCTGCAAAGCAACGGAAGAAGCCCTCCGAAGGACCGAGACGGCGTTCGCTATCTACAGCGACTCCATGGCAGCTCTCCAAGCAGTCGTGAACCCCGAAGCCCTCCACGCCCTTGCAGTTGAAGCAAGGGCCAACATCCGCCGCGGCTGCGCCCAGGACAAGAGTATTTCTCTGTTCTGGGTAAAGGCTCACGCGGGGCTGGAGGGCAACGAGAGAGCCGACTTGCTCGCGAAGGAGGCTGCCCTGAAGTCGAAGCGGCAACCCGACTACGACAAATGCCCGGTTTCATTCGTCAAGCGTGCGATCCGTATGGAGACGCTGGGCGAATGGAACCGGAGGTATTGTGAAGGAGAAACGGCGGCCACGACGAAGATGTTCTTTCCTTCCGCGATCGCTGCGTACAGGACGGTGCGGAAGATGGAGATCACCAAGGAGCTGACCCAAGCTCTAACAGGACACGGCGGGTTCTCCGAGTACCTGCACCGCTTCAAGTGCAAGGAGAACCCGGCGTGCGCCTGCGACCCGGACCAGCAGGAGACAGTCCTCCATCTCCTAACGGATTGCCCGATATATGCCTTCCCACGATATGATTTTGAAGCTAAGATAGGCATAAAGATACTAAAAGAAAATCTCAGCGTCCTACTAGCAAGCAAAAAGTATAGACCGGACCTAATAGCGCTCATCACAAAAATTGTGATATCTGTAAACAAAAGGAATAAAACTTGACGAAGATCGCCAAGTTTTATTCCCTTTGTCTAAGTAATGAAACAAAATTTTTGGGAATATGTTGAAATTAAAAATATAGTAAGAATTAATTTTAAATGTTATTTATATACACTATTTTGTTTATGTAATGATTAATGCTCAACTTATTATTTATATATATATATATATTTACCAAAGCGCGGCAGTAAAAATGTCTTTGAGCTTGCAATAAAAATCCTGCAGCCTTAACAAAAACCCTGCGAAACCTGATGGCAGGGGGCCTTTCGCATGGCGGGAGTGGTTTTTAGCCGGTAGGAGTCCGGCACTACC
>JARGEH010000102.1:20000-23095 GCA_029852875.1 Mythimna loreyi
TCTGTCTGTCTGTCTGTCTGTCTGTCTGTCTGTCTGTCTGTCTGTCTGTCTGTCTGTCTGTCTGTCTGTCTGTCTGTCTGTCTGTCTGTCTGTCTGTCTGTCTGTCTGTCTGTCTGTCTGTCTGTCTGTCTGTCTGTCTGTCTGTCTGTCTGTCTGTCTGTCTGTCTGTCTGTCTGTCTGTCTGTCTGTCTGTCTGTCTGTCTGTCTGTCTGTCTGTCTGTCTGTCTGTCTGTCTGTCTGTCTGTCTGTCTGTCTGTCTGTCTGTCTGTCTGTCTGTCTGTCTGTCTGTCTGTCTGTCTGTCTGTCTGTCTGTCTGTCTGTCTGTCTGTCTGTCTGTCTGTCTGTCTGTCTGTCTGTCTGTCTGTCTGTCTGTCTGTCTGTCTGTCTGTCTGTCTGTCTGTCTGTCTGTCTGTCTGTCTGTCTGTCTGTCTGTCTGTCTGTCTGTCTGTCTGTCTGTCTGTCTGTCTGTCTGTCTGTCTGTCTGTCTGTCTGTCTGTCTGTCTGTCTGTCTGTCTGTCTGTCTGTCTGTCTGTCTGTCTGTCTGTCTGTCTGTCTGTCTGTCTGTCTGTCTGTCTGTCTGTCTGTCTGTCTGTCTGTCTGTCTGTCTGTCTGTCTGTCTGTCTGTCTGTCTGTCTGTCTGTCTGTCTGTCTGTCTGTCTGTCTGTCTGTCTGTCTGTCTGTCTGTCTGTCTGTCTGTCTGTCTGTCTGTCTGTCTGTCTGTCTGTCTGTCTGTCTGTCTGTCTGTCTGTCTGTCTGTCTGTCTGTCTGTCTGTCTGTCTGTCTGTCTGTCTGTCTGTCTGTCTGTCTGTCTGTCTGTCTGTCTGTCTGTCTGTCTGTCTGTCTGTCTGTCTGTCTGTCTGTCTGTCTGTCTGTCTGTCTGTCTGTCTGTCTGTCTGTCTGTCTGTCTGTCTGTCTGTCTGTCTGTCTGTCTGTCTGTCTGTCTGTCTGTCTGTCTGTCTGTCTGTCTGTCTGTCTGTCTGTCTGTCTGTCTGTCTGTCTGTCTGTCTGTCTGTCTGTCTGTCTGTCTGTCTGTCTGTCTGTCTGTCTGTCTGTCTGTCTGTCTGTCTGTCTGTCTGTCTGTCTGTCTGTCTGTCTGTCTGTCTGTCTGTCTGTCTGTCTGTCTGTCTGTCTGTCTGTCTGTCTGTCTGTCTGTCTGTCTGTCTGTCTGTCTGTCTGTCTGTCTGTCTGTCTGTCTGTCTGTCTGTCTGTCTGTCTGTCTGTCTGTCTGTCTGTCTGTCTGTCTGTCTGTCTGTCTGTCTGTCTGTCTGTCTGTCTGTCTGTCTGTCTGTCTGTCTGTCTGTCTGTCTGTCTGTCTGTCTGTCTGTCTGTCTGTCTGTCTGTCTGTCTGTCTGTCTGTCTGTCTGTCTGTCTGTCTGTCTGTCTGTCTGTCTGTCTGTCTGTCTGTCTGTCTGTCTGTCTGTCTGTCTGTCTGTCTGTCTGTCTGTCTGTCTGTCTGTCTGTCTGTCTGTCTGTCTGTCTGTCTGTCTGTCTGTCTGTCTGTCTGTCTGTCTGTCTGTCTGTCTGTCTGTCTGTCTGTCTGTCTGTCTGTCTGTCTGTCTGTCTGTCTGTCTGTCTGTCTGTCTGTCTGTCTGTCTGTCTGTCTGTCTGTCTGTCTGTCTGTCTGTCTGTCTGTCTGTCTGTCTGTCTGTCTGTCTGTCTGTCTGTCTGTCTGTCTGTCTGTCTGTCTGTCTGTCTGTCTGTCTGTCTGTCTGTCTGTCTGTCTGTCTGTCTGTCTGTCTGTCTGTCTGTCTGTCTGTCTGTCTGTCTGTCTGTCTGTCTGTCTGTCTGTCTGTCTGTCTGTCTGTCTGTCTGTCTGTCTGTCTGTCTGTCTGTCTGTCTGTCTGTCTGTCTGTCTGTCTGTCTGTCTGTCTGTCTGTCTGTCTGTCTGTCTGTCTGTCTGTCTGTCTGTCTGTCTGTCTGTCTGTCTGTCTGTCTGTCTGTCTGTCTGTCTGTCTGTCTGTCTGTCTGTCTGTCTGTCTGTCTGTCTGTCTGTCTGTCTGTCTGTCTGTCTGTCTGTCTGTCTGTCTGTCTGTCTGTCTGTCTGTCTGTCTGTCTGTCTGTCTGTCTGTCTGTCTGTCTGTCTGTCTGTCTGTCTGTCTGTCTGTCTGTCTGTCTGTCTGTCTGTCTGTCTGTCTGTCTGTCTGTCTGTCTGTCTGTCTGTCTGTCTGTCTGTCTGTCTGTCTGTCTGTCTGTCTGTCTGTCTGTCTGTCTGTCTGTCTGTCTGTCTGTCTGTCTGTCTGTCTGTCTGTCTGTCTGTCTGTCTGTCTGTCTGTCTGTCTGTCTGTCTGTCTGTCTGTCTGTCTGTCTGTCTGTCTGTCTGTCTGTCTGTCTGTCTGTCTGTCTGTCTGTCTGTCTGTCTGTCTGTCTGTCTGTCTGTCTGTCTGTCTGTCTGTCTGTCTGTCTGTCTGTCTGTCTGTCTGTCTGTCTGTCTGTCTGTCTGTCTGTCTGTCTGTCTGTCTGTCTGTCTGTCTGTCTGTCTGTCTGTCTGTCTGTCTGTCTGTCTGTCTGTCTGTCTGTCTGTCTGTCTGTCTGTCTGTCTGTCTGTCTGTCTGTCTGTCTGTCTGTCTGTCTGTCTGTCTGTCTGTCTGTCTGTCTGTCTGTCTGTCTGTCTGTCTGTCTGTCTGTCTGTCTGTCTGTCTGTCTGTCTGTCTGTCTGTCTGTCTGTCTGTCTGTCTGTCTGTCTGTCTGTCTGTCTGTCTGTCTGTCTGTCTGTCTGTCTGTCTGTCTGTCTGTCTGTCTGTCTGTCTGTCTGTCTGTCTGTCTGTCTGTCTGTCTGTCTGTCTGTCTGTCTGTCTGTCTGTCTGTCTGTCTGTCTGTCTGTTTGTTTGTTTGTTTGTTTGTTTGTTTGTTTGTTTGTTTGTCTCCAAACAACTTTGGGATTTGGGTATCAATATTACACAACAGTCCTGTCTGTGCTTCATGTATGGAATATATCATGTAATAGGATAGACACTACGGTCTGGGAGTTTCTGTAACACTCTTTGGTCTGGATGTTTCTGCAACACTCTATGGTCTGGGTGTTTCCACAACACTCGTCGGTCTGGGTGTTTCCGCAACACTTAACCTGACTTTCTACGTGGCCTTGAATAATGACA
>JARGEH010000079.1:0-17500 GCA_029852875.1 Mythimna loreyi
TATAAAAATTTTAAATTATGGCCAAAAAACCGGATTTTTTGATGAAAAATCGGATTTTCAGCGACCGAGAGGGGTTTCGGATCGCGCTCAGCGCCGGGAAACCTGGGTTCGTGTAGCGAAACCCGATTGACAAAAAACTATTGCAATCTAATGTAAAACAAAGTTGTTATTAATTTTTGAAAAATTTAAAAATCCAAAAATAAGGGTAAGTGCCCAAAACAAAACCACCCCTTAAGGAAAGTCAAAATTTATTTGTCAGAGGTGTAGCGGGGGCCAATTCAGCACGCTTAGTGTTGAAAACCGCCACAAAAACGCTATCCTGGTGTTGTAGATATCGCGATTTTTGTTCTGACTGTGCTCCTTAAGGTCGATTTCAGTACAGGCACCTATGTATGAATTTTGATGAAAATTCGAATTTTTTGACGTTCTATGTGAGGCAGGCGGGCGTGCGAGGTGTCAGGAGACAGGTCTCGACGCGGGCTAGCTCACGAGAAACGGTTACAGAAGTACGTTCAGTATAAAAATTTTAAATTATGGCCAAAAAAACCGGATTTTTTGATGAAAAATCGGATTTTCAGCGACCGAGAGGGGTTTCGGATCGCGCTCAGCGCCGGGAAACCTGGGTTCGTGTAGCGAAAACCCGATTGACAAAAAACTATTGCAATCTAATGTAAAACAAAGTTGTTATTAATTTTTGAAAAATTTAAAAATCCAAAAATAAGGGTAAGTGCCCAAAACAAAACCACCCCTTAAGGAAAGTCAAAATTTATTTGTCAGAGGTGTAGCGGGGGCTAATTTAGCACGCTTAGTGTTGAAAACCGCTACAAAAACGCTATCCTGGTGTTGTAGATATCGCGATTTTTGTTCTGACTGTGCTCCTTAAGGTCGATTTCAGTACAGGCACCTATGTATGAATTTTGATGAAAATTCGAATTTTTTGACGTTCTATGTGAGGCAGGCGGGCGTGCGAGGTGTCAGGAGACAGGTCTCGACGCGGGCTAGCTCACGAGAACGGTTACAGAAGTACGTTCAGTATAAAAATTTTAAATTATGGCCAAAAAAAACCGGATTTTTTGATGAAAAATCGGATTTTCAGCGACCGAGAGGGGTTTCGGATCGCGCTCAGCGCCGGGAAACCTGGGTTCGTGTAGCGAAAACCCGATTGACAAAAAGTTATTGCAATCTAATGTAAAACAAAGTTGTTATTAATTTTTGAAAAATTTAAAAATCCAAAATAAGGGTAAGTGCCCAAAACAAAACCACCCCTTAAGGAAAGTCAAAATTTATTGTCAGAGGTGTAGCGGGGGCTAATTTAGCACGCCTTAGTGTTGAAAACCGCTACAAAAAACGCTATCCTGGTGTTGTAGATATCGCGATTTTTGTTCTGACTGTGCTCCTTAAGGTCGATTTCAGTACAGGCACCTATGTATGAATTTTGATGAAATTCGAATTTTTTGACGTTCTATGTGAGGCAGGCGGGCGTGCGAGGTGTCAGGAGACAGGTCTCGACGCGGGCTAGCTCACGAGAACGGTTACAGAAGTACGTTCAGTATAAAAATTTTAAATTATGGCCAAAAAACGGATTTTTTGATGAAAAATCGGATTTTCAGCGACCGAGAGGGGTTTCGGATCGCGCTCAGCGCCGGGAAACCTGGGTTCGTGTAGCGAAAACCCGATTGACAAAAAACTATTGCAATCTAATGTAAAACAAAGTTGTTATTAATTTTTGAAAAATTTAAAAATCCAAAAATAAGGGTAAGTGCCCAAAACAAAACCACCCCTTAAGGAAAGTCAAAATTTATTTGTCAGAGGTGTAGCGGGGGCCAATTCAGCACGCTTAGTGTTGAAAACCGCCACAAAAAACGCTATCCTGGTGTTGTAGATATCGCGATTTTTGTTCTGACTGTGCTCCTTAAGGTCGATTTCAGTACAGGCACCTATGTATGAATTTTGATGAAAATTCGAATTTTTTGACGTTCTATGTGAGGCAGGCGGGCGTGCGAGGTGTCAGGAGACAGGTCTCGACGCGGCTAGCTCACGAGAACGGTTACAGAAGTACGTTCAGTATAAAAATTTTAAATTATGGCCAAAAAAAACCGGATTTTTTGATGAAAAATCGGATTTTCAGCGACCGAGAGGGGTTTCGGATCGCGCTCAGCGCCGGGAAACCTGGGTTCGTGTAGCGAAAACCCGATTGACAAAAAACTATTGCAATCTAATGTAAAACAAAGTTTTATAATTTTTGAAAAATTTAAAATCCAAAAATAAGGGTAAGTGCCCAAAACAAAACCACCCTTAAGGAAAGTCAAAAATTTATTTGTCAGAGGTGTAGCGGGGGCTAATTTAGCACGCTTAGTGTTGAAAACCGCTACAAAAACGCTATCCTGGTGTTGTAGATATCGCGATTTTTGTTCTGACTGTGCTCCTTAAGGTCGATTTCAGTACAGGCACCTATGTATGAATTTTGATGAAAATTCGAATTTTTTGACGTTCTATGTGAGGCAGGCGGGCGTGCGAGGTGTCAGGAGACAGGTCTCGACGCGGGCTAGCTCACGAGAACGGTTACAGAAGTACGTTCAGTATAAAAATTTTAAATTATGGCCAAAAAACCGGATTTTTGATGAAAAATCGGATTTTCAGCCGACCGAGAGGGGTTTCGGATCGCGCTCAGCGCCGGGAAACCTGGGTTCGTGTAGCGAAAACCCGATTGACAAAAAACTATTGCAATCTAATGTAAAACAAAGTTGTTATTAATTTTTGAAAAATTTAAAAATCCAAAAATAAGGGTAAGTGCCCAAAACAAAAACCACCCCTTAAGGAAAGTCAAAATTTATTTGTCAGAGGTGTAGCGGGGCCAATTCAGCACGCTTAGTGTTGAAAACCGCCACAAAAACGCTATCCTGGTGTTGTAGATATCGCGATTTTTGTTCTGACTGTGCTCCTTAAGGTCGATTTCAGTACAGGCACCTATGTATGAATTTGATGAAAATTCGAATTTTTTGACGTTCTATGTGAGGCAGGCGGGCGTGCGAGGTGTCAGGAGACAGGTCTCGACGCGGCTAGCTCACGAGAACGGTTACAGAAGTACGTTCAGTATAAAATTTTAAATTATGGCCAAAAAACCGGATTTTTTGATGAAAAATCGGATTTTCAGCGACCGAGAGGGGTTTCGGATCGCGCTCAGCGCGGGAAACCTGGGTTCGTGTAGCGAAAACCCGATTGACAAAAAACTATTGCAATCTAATGTAAAACAAAGTTGTTATTAATTTTTGAAAAATTTAAAAATCCAAAAATAAGGGTAAGTGCCAAAACAAAACCACCCCTTAAGGAAAGTCAAAATTTATTTGTCAGAGGTGTAGCGGGGGCCAATTCAGCACGCTTAGTGTTGAAAACCGCCACAAAAACGCTATCCTGGTGTTGTAGATATCGCGATTTTTGTTCTGACTGTGCTCCTTAAGGTCGATTTCAGTACAGGCACCTATGTATGAATTTTGATGAAAATTCGAATTTTTTGACGTTCTATGTGAGGCAGGCGGGCGTGCGAGGTGTCAGGAGACAGGTCTCGACGCGGGCTAGCTCACGAGAACGGTTACAGAAGTACGTTCAGTATAAAAATTTTAAATTATGGCCAAAAAAACCGGATTTTTTGATGAAAAATCGGATTTTCAGCGACCGAGAGGGGTTTCGGATCGCGCTCAGCGCCGGGAAACCTGGGTTCGTGTAGCGAAAACCCGATTGACAAAAAACTATTGCAATCTAATGTAAAAACAAAGTTGTTATTAATTTTTGAAAAATTTAAAATCCAAAAATAAGGGTAAGTGCCCAAAACAAAACCACCCCTAAGGAAAGTCAAAATTTATTTGTCAGAGGTGTAGCGGGGGCTAATTTAGCACGCTTAGTGTTGAAAACCGCTACAAAAACGCTATCCTGGTGTTGTAGATATCGCGATTTTTGTTCTGACTGTGCTCCTTAAGGTCGATTTCAGTACAGGCACCTATGTATGAATTTTGATGAAAATTCGAATTTTTTGACGTTCTATGTGAGGCAGGCGGGCGTGCGAGGTGTCAGGAGACAGGTCTCGACGCGGGCTAGCTCACGAGAACGGTTACAGAAGTACGTTCAGTATAAAAATTTTAAATTATGGCCAAAAAAACCGGATTTTTGATGAAAAATCGGATTTTCAGCGACCGAGAGGGTTTCGGATCGCGCTCAGCGCCGGGAAACCTGGGTTCGTGTAGCGAAAACCCGATTGACAAAAGTTATTGCAATCTAATGTAAAACAAAGTTGTTATTAATTTTTGAAAAATTTAAAAATCCAAAAATAAGGGTAAGTGCCCAAAACAAAACCACCCCTTAAGGAAAGTCAAAATTTATTTGTCAGAGGTGTAGCGGGGGCTAATTTAGCACGCTTAGTGTTGAAAACCGCTACAAAAACGCTATCCTGGTGTTGTAGATATCGCGATTTTTGTTCTGACTGTGCTCCTTAAGGTCGATTTCAGTACAGGCACCTATGTATGAATTTTGATGAAAATTCGAATTTTTTGACGTTCTATGTGAGGCAGGCGGGCGTGCGAGGTGTCAGGAGACAGGTCTCGACGCGGGCTAGCTCACGAGAACGGTTACAGAAGTACGTTCAGTATAAAAATTTAAATTATGGCCAAAAAACCGGATTTTTTGATGAAAAATCGGATTTTCAGCGACCGAGAGGGGTTTCGGATCGCGCTCAGCGCCGGGAAACCTGGGTTCGTGTAGCGAAAACCCGATTGACAAAAAACTATTGCAATCTAATGTAAAACAAAGTTGTTATTAATTTTTGAAAAATTTAAAAATCCAAAAATAAGGGTAAGTGCCCAAAACAAAACCACCCCTTAAGGAAAGTCAAAATTTATTTGTCAGAGGTGTAGCGGGGGCCAATTCAGCACGCTTAGTGTTGAAAACCGCCACAAAAACGCTATCCTGGTGTTGTAGATATCGCGATTTTTGTTCTGACTGTGCTCCTTAAGGTCGATTTCAGTACAGGCACCTATGTATGAATTTTGATGAAAATTCGAATTTTTTGACGTTCTATGTGAGGCAGGCGGGCGTGCGAGGTGTCAGGAGACAGGTCTCGACGCGGGCTAGCTCACGAGAACGGTTACAGAAGTACGTTCAGTATAAAAATTTTAAATTATGGCCAAAAAAACCGGATTTTTTGATGAAAAATCGGATTTTCAGCGACCGAGAGGGGTTTCGGATCGCGCTCAGCGCCGGGAAACCTGGGTTCGTGTAGCGAAAACCCGATTGACAAAAAACTATTGCAATCTAATGTAAAACAAAGTTGTTATTAATTTTGAAAAATTTAAAAATCCAAAAATAAGGGTAAGTGCCCAAAACAAAACCACCCCTTAAGGAAAGTCAAAATTTATTTGTCAGAGGTGTAGCGGGGGCTAATTTAGCACGCTTAGTGTTGAAAACCGCTACAAAAACGCTATCCTGGTGTTGTAGATATCGCGATTTTTGTTCTGACTGTGCTCCTTAAGGTCGATTTCAGTACAGGCACCTATGTATGAATTTTGATGAAAATTCGAATTTTTTGACGTTCTATGTGAGGCAGGCGGGCGTGCGAGGTGTCAGGAGACAGGTCTCGACGCGGGCTAGCTCACGAGAACGGTTACAGAAGTACGTTCAGTATAAAAATTTTAAATTATGGCCAAAAAACCGGATTTTTGATGAAAAATCGGATTTTCAGCGACCGAGAGGGGTTTCGGATCGCGCTCAGCGCCGGGAAACCTGGGTTCGTGTAGCGAAAACCCGATTGACAAAAAACTATTGCAATCTAATGTAAAACAAAGTTGTTATTAATTTTTGAAAAATTTAAAAATCCAAAAATAAGGGTAAGTGCCCAAAACAAAACCACCCCTTAAGGAAAGTCAAAATTTATTTGTCAGAGGTGTAGCGGGGGCCAATTCAGCACGCTTAGTGTTGAAAACCGCCACAAAAACGCTATCCTGGTGTTGTAGATATCGCGATTTTTGTTCTGACTGTGCTCCTTAAGGTCGATTTCAGTACAGGCACCTATGTATGAATTTTGATGAAAATTCGAATTTTTTGACGTTCTATGTGAGGCAGGCGGGCGTGCGAGGTGTCAGGAGACAGGTCTCGTTGCGGGCTAGCTCACGAGAACGGTTACAGAAGTACGTTCAGTATAAAAATTTTAAATTATGGCCAAAAAAACCGGATTTTTTGATGAAAAATCGGATTTTCAGCGACCGAGAGGGGTTTCGGATCGCGCTCAGCGCCGGGAAACCTGGGTTCGTGTAGCGAAAACCCGATTGACAAAAAGTTATTGCAATCTAATGTAAAACAAAGTTGTTATTAATTTTTGAAAAATTTAAAAATCCAAAAATAAGGGTAAGTGCCCAAAACAAAACCACCCCTTAAGGAAAGTCAAAATTTATTTGTCAGAGGTGTAGCGGGGGCTAATTTAGCACGCTTAGTGTTGAAAACCGCTACAAAAACGCTATCCTGGTGTTGTAGATATCGCGATTTTTGTTCTGACTGTGCTCCTTAAGGTCGATTTCAGTACAGGCACCTATGTATGAATTTTGATGAAAATTCGAATTTTTTGACGTTCTATGTGAGGCAGGCGGGCGTGCGAGGTGTCAGGAGACAGGTCTCGACGCGGGCTAGCTCACGAGAACGGTTACAGAAGTACGTTCAGTATAAAAATTTTAAATTATGGCCAAAAAACCGGATTTTTTGATGAAAAATCGGATTTTCAGCGACCGAGAGGGGTTTCGGATCGCGCTCAGCGCCGGGAAACCTGGGTTCGTGTAGCGAAAACCCGATTGACAAAAAACTATTGCAATCTAATGTAAAACAAAGTTGTTATTAATTTTTGAAAAATTTAAAAATCCAAAAATAAGGGTAAGTGCCCAAAACAAAACCACCCCTTAAGGAAAGTCAAAATTTATTTGTCAGAGGTGTAGCGGGGGCCAATTCAGCACGCTTAGTGTTGAAAACCGCCACAAAAACGCTATCCTGGTGTTGTAGATATCGCGATTTTTGTTCTGACTGTGCTCCTTAAGGTCGATTTCAGTACAGGCACCTATGTATGAATTTTGATGAAAATTCGAATTTTTTGACGTTCTATGTGAGGCAGGCGGGCGTGCGAGGTGTCAGGAGACAGGTCTCGACGCGGGCTAGCTCACGAGAACGGTTACAGAAGTACGTTCAGTATAAAAATTTTAAATTATGGCCAAAAAACCGGATTTTTTGATGAAAAATCGGATTTTCAGCGACCGAGAGGGGTTTCGGATCGCGCTCAGCGCCGGGAAACCTGGGTTCGTGTAGCGAAAACCCGATTGACAAAAAACTATTGCAATCTAATGTAAAACAAAGTTGTTATTAATTTTTGAAAAATTTAAAAATCCAAAAATAAGGGTAAGTGCCCAAAACAAAACCACCCCTTAAGGAAAGTCAAAATTTATTTGTCAGAGGTGTAGCGGGGGCCAATTCAGCACGCTTAGTGTTGAAAACCGCCACAAAAACGCTATCCTGGTGTTGTAGATATCGCGATTTTTGTTCTGACTGTGCTCCTTAAGGTCGATTTCAGTACAGGCACCTATGTATGAATTTTGATGAAAATTCGAATTTTTTGACGTTCTATGTGAGGCAGGCGGGCGTGCGAGGTGTCAGGAGACAGGTCTCGACGCGGGCTAGCTCACGAGAACGGTTACAGAAGTACGTTCAGTATAAAAATTTTAAATTATGGCCAAAAAAACCGGATTTTTTGATGAAAAATCGGATTTTCAGCGACCGAGAGGGGTTTCGGATCGCGCTCAGCGCCGGGAAACCTGGGTTCGTGTAGCGAAAACCCGATTGACAAAAAGTTATTGCAATCTAATGTAAAACAAAGTTGTTATTAATTTTTGAAAAATTTAAAAATCCAAAAATAAGGGTAAGTGCCCAAAACAAAACCACCCCTTAAGGAAAGTCAAAATTTATTTGTCAGAGGTGTAGCGGGGGCTAATTTAGCACGCTTAGTGTTGAAAACCGCTACAAAAACGCTATCCTGGTGTTGTAGATATCGCGATTTTTGTTCTGACTGTGCTCCTTAAGGTCGATTTCAGTACAGGCACCTATGTATGAATTTTGATGAAAATTCGAATTTTTTGACGTTCTATGTGAGGCAGGCGGGCGTGCGAGGTGTCAGGAGACAGGTCTCGACGCGGGCTAGCTCACGAGAACGGTTACAGAAGTACGTTCAGTATAAAAATTTTAAATTATGGCCAAAAAACCGGATTTTTTGATGAAAAATCGGATTTTCAGCGACCGAGAGGGGTTTCGGATCGCGCTCAGCGCCGGGAAACCTGGGTTCGTGTAGCGAAAACCCGATTGACAAAAAACTATTGCAATCTAATGTAAAACAAAGTTGTTATTAATTTTTGAAAAATTTAAAAATCCAAAAATAAGGGTAAGTGCCCAAAACAAAACCACCCCTTAAGGAAAGTCAAAATTTATTTGTCAGAGGTGTAGCGGGGGCCAATTCAGCACGCTTAGTGTTGAAAACCGCCACAAAAACGCTATCCTGGTGTTGTAGATATCGCGATTTTTGTTCTGACTGTGCTCCTTAAGGTCGATTTCAGTACAGGCACCTATGTATGAATTTTGATGAAAATTCGAATTTTTTGACGTTCTATGTGAGGCAGGCGGGCGTGCGAGGTGTCAGGAGACAGGTCTCGACGCGGGCTAGCTCACGAGAACGGTTACAGAAGTACGTTCAGTATAAAAATTTTAAATTATGGCCAAAAAACCGGATTTTTTGATGAAAAATCGGATTTTCAGCGACCGAGAGGGGTTTCGGATCGCGCTCAGCGCCGGGAAACCTGGGTTCGTGTAGCGAAAACCCGATTGACAAAAAACTATTGCAATCTAATGTAAAACAAAGTTGTTATTAATTTTTGAAAAATTTAAAAATCCAAAAATAAGGGTAAGTGCCCAAAACAAAACCACCCCTTAAGGAAAGTCAAAATTTATTTGTCAGAGGTGTAGCGGGGGCTAATTTAGCACGCTTAGTGTTGAAAACCGCTACAAAAACGCTATCCTGGTGTTGTAGATATCGCGATTTTTGTTCTGACTGTGCTCCTTAAGGTCGATTTCAGTACAGGCACCTATGTATGAATTTTGATGAAAATTCGAATTTTTTGACGTTCTATGTGAGGCAGGCGGGCGTGCGAGGTGTCAGGAGACAGGTCTCGACGCGGGCTAGCTCACGAGAACGGTTACAGAAGTACGTTCAGTATAAAAATTTTAAATTATGGCCAAAAAACCGGATTTTTTGATGAAAAATCGGATTTTCAGCGACCGAGAGGGGTTTCGGATCGCGCTCAGCGCCGGGAAACCTGGGTTCGTGTAGCGAAAACCCGATTGACAAAAAACTATTGCAATCTAATGTAAAACAAAGTTGTTATTAATTTTTGAAAAATTTAAAAATCCAAAAATAAGGGTAAGTGCCCAAAACAAAACCACCCCTTAAGGAAAGTCAAAATTTATTTGTCAGAGGTGTAGCGGGGGCCAATTCAGCACGCTTAGTGTTGAAAACCGCCACAAAAACGCTATCCTGGTGTTGTAGATATCGCGATTTTTGTTCTGACTGTGCTCCTTAAGGTCGATTTCAGTACAGGCACCTATGTATGAATTTTGATGAAAATTCGAATTTTTTGACGTTCTATGTGAGGCAGGCGGGCGTGCGAGGTGTCAGGAGACAGGTCTCGACGCGGGCTAGCTCACGAGAACGGTTACAGAAGTACGTTCAGTATAAAAATTTTAAATTATGGCCAAAAAAACCGGATTTTTTGATGAAAAATCGGATTTTCAGCGACCGAGAGGGGTTTCGGATCGCGCTCAGCGCCGGGAAACCTGGGTTCGTGTAGCGAAAACCCGATTGACAAAAAGTTATTGCAATCTAATGTAAAACAAAGTTGTTATTAATTTTTGAAAAATTTAAAAATCCAAAAATAAGGGTAAGTGCCCAAAACAAAACCACCCCTTAAGGAAAGTCAAAATTTATTTGTCAGAGGTGTAGCGGGGGCTAATTTAGCACGCTTAGTGTTGAAAACCGCTACAAAAACGCTATCCTGGTGTTGTAGATATCGCGATTTTTGTTCTGACTGTGCTCCTTAAGGTCGATTTCAGTACAGGCACCTATGTATGAATTTTGATGAAAATTCGAATTTTTTGACGTTCTATGTGAGGCAGGCGGGCGTGCGAGGTGTCAGGAGACAGGTCTCGACGCGGGCTAGCTCACGAGAACGGTTACAGAAGTACGTTCAGTATAAAAATTTTAAATTATGGCCAAAAAACCGGATTTTTTGATGAAAAATCGGATTTTCAGCGACCGAGAGGGGTTTCGGATCGCGCTCAGCGCCGGGAAACCTGGGTTCGTGTAGCGAAAACCCGATTGACAAAAAACTATTGCAATCTAATGTAAAACAAAGTTGTTATTAATTTTTGAAAAATTTAAAAATCCAAAAATAAGGGTAAGTGCCCAAAACAAAACCACCCCTTAAGGAAAGTCAAAATTTATTTGTCAGAGGTGTAGCGGGGGCCAATTCAGCACGCTTAGTGTTGAAAACCGCCACAAAAACGCTATCCTGGTGTTGTAGATATCGCGATTTTTGTTCTGACTGTGCTCCTTAAGGTCGATTTCAGTACAGGCACCTATGTATGAATTTTGATGAAAATTCGAATTTTTTGACGTTCTATGTGAGGCAGGCGGGCGTGCGAGGTGTCAGGAGACAGGTCTCGACGCGGGCTAGCTCACGAGAACGGTTACAGAAGTACGTTCAGTATAAAAATTTTAAATTATGGCCAAAAAACCGGATTTTTTGATGAAAAATCGGATTTTCAGCGACCGAGAGGGGTTTCGGATCGCGCTCAGCGCCGGGAAACCTGGGTTCGTGTAGCGAAAACCCGATTGACAAAAAACTATTGCAATCTAATGTAAAACAAAGTTGTTATTAATTTTTGAAAAATTTAAAAATCCAAAAATAAGGGTAAGTGCCCAAAACAAAACCACCCCTTAAGGAAAGTCAAAATTTATTTGTCAGAGGTGTAGCGGGGGCTAATTTAGCACGCTTAGTGTTGAAAACCGCTACAAAAACGCTATCCTGGTGTTGTAGATATCGCGATTTTTGTTCTGACTGTGCTCCTTAAGGTCGATTTCAGTACAGGCACCTATGTATGAATTTTGATGAAAATTCGAATTTTTTGACGTTCTATGTGAGGCAGGCGGGCGTGCGAGGTGTCAGGAGACAGGTCTCGACGCGGGCTAGCTCACGAGAACGGTTACAGAAGTACGTTCAGTATAAAAATTTTAAATTATGGCCAAAAAAACCGGATTTTTTGATGAAAAATCGGATTTTCAGCGACCGAGAGGGGTTTCGGATCGCGCTCAGCGCCGGGAAACCTGGGTTCGTGTAGCGAAAACCCGATTGACAAAAAGTTATTGCAATCTAATGTAAAACAAAGTTGTTATTAATTTTTGAAAAATTTAAAAATCCAAAAATAAGGGTAAGTGCCCAAAACAAAACCACCCCTTAAGGAAAGTCAAAATTTATTTGTCAGAGGTGTAGCGGGGGCTAATTTAGCACGCTTAGTGTTGAAAACCGCTACAAAAACGCTATCCTGGTGTTGTAGATATCGCGATTTTTGTTCTGACTGTGCTCCTTAAGGTCGATTTCAGTACAGGCACCTATGTATGAATTTTGATGAAAATTCGAATTTTTTGACGTTCTATGTGAGGCAGGCGGGCGTGCGAGGTGTCAGGAGACAGGTCTCGACGCGGGCTAGCTCACGAGAACGGTTACAGAAGTACGTTCAGTATAAAAATTTTAAATTATGGCCAAAAAACCGGATTTTTTGATGAAAAATCGGATTTTCAGCGACCGAGAGGGGTTTCGGATCGCGCTCAGCGCCGGGAAACCTGGGTTCGTGTAGCGAAAACCCGATTGACAAAAAACTATTGCAATCTAATGTAAAACAAAGTTGTTATTAATTTTTGAAAAATTTAAAAATCCAAAAATAAGGGTAAGTGCCCAAAACAAAACCACCCCTTAAGGAAAGTCAAAATTTATTTGTCAGAGGTGTAGCGGGGGCCAATTCAGCACGCTTAGTGTTGAAAACCGCCACAAAAACGCTATCCTGGTGTTGTAGATATCGCGATTTTTGTTCTGACTGTGCTCCTTAAGGTCGATTTCAGTACAGGCACCTATGTATGAATTTTGATGAAAATTCGAATTTTTTGACGTTCTATGTGAGGCAGGCGGGCGTGCGAGGTGTCAGGAGACAGGTCTCGACGCGGGCTAGCTCACGAGAACGGTTACAGAAGTACGTTCAGTATAAAAATTTTAAATTATGGCCAAAAAACCGGATTTTTTGATGAAAAATCGGATTTTCAGCGACCGAGAGGGGTTTCGGATCGCGCTCAGCGCCGGGAAACCTGGGTTCGTGTAGCGAAAACCCGATTGACAAAAAACTATTGCAATCTAATGTAAAACAAAGTTGTTATTAATTTTTGAAAAATTTAAAAATCCAAAAATAAGGGTAAGTGCCCAAAACAAAACCACCCCTTAAGGAAAGTCAAAATTTATTTGTCAGAGGTGTAGCGGGGGCCAATTCAGCACGCTTAGTGTTGAAAACCGCCACAAAAACGCTATCCTGGTGTTGTAGATATCGCGATTTTTGTTCTGACTGTGCTCCTTAAGGTCGATTTCAGTACAGGCACCTATGTATGAATTTTGATGAAAATTCGAATTTTTTGACGTTCTATGTGAGGCAGGCGGGCGTGCGAGGTGTCAGGAGACAGGTCTCGACGCGGGCTAGCTCACGAGAACGGTTACAGAAGTACGTTCAGTATAAAAATTTTAAATTATGGCCAAAAAACCGGATTTTTTGATGAAAAATCGGATTTTCAGCGACCGAGAGGGGTTTCGGATCGCGCTCAGCGCCGGGAAACCTGGGTTCGTGTAGCGAAAACCCGATTGACAAAAAACTATTGCAATCTAATGTAAAACAAAGTTGTTATTAATTTTTGAAAAATTTAAAAATCCAAAAATAAGGGTAAGTGCCCAAAACAAAACCACCCCTTAAGGAAAGTCAAAATTTATTTGTCAGAGGTGTAGCGGGGGCTAATTTAGCACGCTTAGTGTTGAAAACCGCTACAAAAACGCTATCCTGGTGTTGTAGATATCGCGATTTTTGTTCTGACTGTGCTCCTTAAGGTCGATTTCAGTACAGGCACCTATGTATGAATTTTGATGAAAATTCGAATTTTTTGACGTTCTATGTGAGGCAGGCGGGCGTGCGAGGTGTCAGGAGACAGGTCTCGACGCGGGCTAGCTCACGAGAACGGTTACAGAAGTACGTTCAGTATAAAAATTTTAAATTATGGCCAAAAAAACCGGATTTTTTGATGAAAAATCGGATTTTCAGCGACCGAGAGGGGTTTCGGATCGCGCTCAGCGCCGGGAAACCTGGGTTCGTGTAGCGAAAACCCGATTGACAAAAAGTTATTGCAATCTAATGTAAAACAAAGTTGTTATTAATTTTTGAAAAATTTAAAAATCCAAAAATAAGGGTAAGTGCCCAAAACAAAACCACCCCTTAAGGAAAGTCAAAATTTATTTGTCAGAGGTGTAGCGGGGGCTAATTTAGCACGCTTAGTGTTGAAAACCGCTACAAAAACGCTATCCTGGTGTTGTAGATATCGCGATTTTTGTTCTGACTGTGCTCCTTAAGGTCGATTTCAGTACAGGCACCTATGTATGAATTTTGATGAAAATTCGAATTTTTTGACGTTCTATGTGAGGCAGGCGGGCGTGCGAGGTGTCAGGAGACAGGTCTCGACGCGGGCTAGCTCACGAGAACGGTTACAGAAGTACGTTCAGTATAAAAATTTTAAATTATGGCCAAAAAACCGGATTTTTTGATGAAAAATCGGATTTTCAGCGACCGAG
This sequence comes from Mythimna loreyi, assembly GCA_029852875.1. Taxonomy (NCBI): domain Eukaryota; kingdom Metazoa; phylum Arthropoda; class Insecta; order Lepidoptera; family Noctuidae; genus Mythimna; species Mythimna loreyi. Next base: position 13,998 of record JARGEH010000079.1, read on the forward strand.
AGGGGTTTCGGATCGCGCTCAGCGCCGGGAAACCTGGGTTCGTGTAGCGAAAACCCGATTGACAAAAAACTATTGCAATCTAATGTAAAACAAAGTTGTTATTAATTTTTGAAAAATTTAAAAATCCAAAAATAAGGGTAAGTGCCCAAAACAAAACCACCCCTTAAGGAAAGTCAAAATTTATTTGTCAGAGGTGTAGCGGGGGCCAATTCAGCACGCTTAGTGTTGAAAACCGCCACAAAAACGCTATCCTGGTGTTGTAGATATCGCGATTTTTGTTCTGACTGTGCTCCTTAAGGTCGATTTCAGTACAGGCACCTATGTATGAATTTTGATGAAAATTCGAATTTTTTGACGTTCTATGTGAGGCAGGCGGGCGTGCGAGGTGTCAGGAGACAGGTCTCGACGCGGGCTAGCTCACGAGAACGGTTACAGAAGTACGTTCAGTATAAAAATTTTAAATTATGGCCAAAAAACCGGATTTTTTGATGAAAAATCGGATTTTCAGCGACCGAGAGGGGTTTCGGATCGCGCTCAGCGCCGGGAAACCTGGGTTCGTGTAGCGAAAACCCGATTGACAAAAAACTATTGCAATCTAATGTAAAACAAAGTTGTTATTAATTTTTGAAAAATTTAAAAATCCAAAAATAAGGGTAAGTGCCCAAAACAAAACCACCCCTTAAGGAAAGTCAAAATTTATTTGTCAGAGGTGTAGCGGGGGCTAATTTAGCACGCTTAGTGTTGAAAACCGCTACAAAAACGCTATCCTGGTGTTGTAGATATCGCGATTTTTGTTCTGACTGTGCTCCTTAAGGTCGATTTCAGTACAGGCACCTATGTATGAATTTTGATGAAAATTCGAATTTTTTGACGTTCTATGTGAGGCAGGCGGGCGTGCGAGGTGTCAGGAGACAGGTCTCGACGCGGGCTAGCTCACGAGAACGGTTACAGAAGTACGTTCAGTATGACCGAGGTAGAGATGAGAGTGGCGGTACGCAGGATGGGTGCGAAGAATACCGCCCCAGGACCCGACGGCTTGCCAGGAAAGGCTTGGGTCCTGGCCATGGAGGCTCTCGGGTCTCGATTGGGGGGGCTCTTTAGCGCATGCTTGGAGAGGGGCCAGTTCCCACTTCCCTGGAAGACGGGAAAACTGGTCCTCGTCGCGAAGCCGGGGCGCCCTGCGGACTCTCCGTCCGCGTATCGGCCCATTGTGCTGCTTGACGAGGTGGGCAAGCTCTTTGAAAGAGTCATTGCAGACCGCCTCGTCAGGCACCTAACACTGAAGGGGCCCGATCTCGCGGACGACCAGTTCGGGTTTCGCAGGAGGCGCTCCACGGTGGACGCCATCATGCGCGTGCGAGCCCTCACGACGGGGGATGCGGTGTCCCGGGGCAGGTGTGTCTTGGCGGTGTCATTGGACATCGCCAACGCCTTTAATTCCCTGCCCTGGAGTTGCATTAGGACGGCACTCCGGTATCACCGGGTGCCCGACTACCTCTGTCGTACAATCGAGGCCTACCTGTCCGACAGGTACATAGTCTACCCCGGTCACCAAGGAGATTGGAAACGGCGAGAGATGTCGTGCGGTGTCCCACAGGGATCGGTACTAGGACCGCCCTTGTGGAACATCGGGTACGACTACGTGCTGCGCGCCGACCTCCCCGTAGGGGTCAGCGTGGTCTGCTACGCAGACGACACGCTGGTCCTAGCGCAGGGAAGGTCGTACCAGGCGGCGGTCGAACTAGCGACACGTGGGGTTGCGACAGTCGTTGAGAGGATCCAGCAGTTGGGACTCAAGGTGGCACTGCACAAGTCCGAGGCCATGTGCTTTCACGGCCCTCGGAACGCGCCACCAACGGGTTCCCAACTAACGGTAGAAGGAGTTCACATCGGCGTCGGGTCGACGATGAAGTACCTAGGACTTGTCCTCGACAGCCGGTGGAATTTCGAGGAGCACTTCCGACGTCTGGCCCCCAAACTCAATCGGACGGGGGCTGCTCTCAAGCGGCTCCTGCCGAACCTTGGGGGTCCAGACGCCTTCTGCCGGAGGCTCTACGCCGGCATCGTCCGGTCCATGGCCCTTTATGGGGCACCAGTGTGGGCGCCGACGCTGCGTAAACGCCCGGCGGCCCAGCTGAACGCCTGCCAGAGGGTCATGGCCATCCGGATGGTGCGGGGATACCGCACGGTGTCCCGCGAGGCGGCGAGCCTCCTTGCTGGCCTACCACCATGGGATCTGGAGGCAACAGTCCTTGCACGCATGCACGACCAGCGCGTGGAGGTGCAACGCCGGGGCGAAGATCCGCTGCCCGAACATGTCGAGGCGTGGCGGAAGGAGCTCCGGCGAGATCTCATGGTGAAGTGGAAACAGCGACTGTCGCAACCCAGCGCTGGGCACACCGTAATCTCAGCGGTAGTGCCCCTCTTCGAGGCGTGGCTGGATAGACCTCACGGCGTCCTCACCTTCCGCATGACGCAGGTTCTCACCGGACATGGGAAGTTCGGGAGATTCCTGCACCGGATTCGTGCGGAGGAGACGTCCGGGTGTCGCCACTGTGAGGCGAGCCCGGAGGACACGGTGGAGCACACGGTGGAGGTGTGCCCTGCTTGGGAAGAGCATCGCCGTGTCCTCGTGGGGGTGATCGGCAGCGGCGACCTCTCGCGCCGGGCCCTGGTTCAGGCCATGGTCCACAGCGAAGAGAAATGGCAGGCGGTCGCCTCCTTCTGCGAAGCAGTAATGCTCGTAAAGGAGGAGGCCGACCGCATAAGGCAAAGGCAACGGCGTACTCGCCGTAGCCGTCGCCGCCGCGATCCTGCCGATATCCGGCCACCGTAGACACTGGCTCGCGGACGGTGAGCAATGGGTAGCTCGCCGTCCGGTCGTCTGTAAGACCGAGTCCTAGTCGTCAACGGCGCGCACCGTTCCCGCGCGCCTCAAGGAGTTGTCAGCAAACTGCAGGGGCCCTTCAGGGTCGAAGCCTCCCGGAGTCTAGAGGGAAGTGGGAAACTGTTACCTCGACTCCAGGAATAGGGCAAGGAAGGTACGGGGTAGGTTTTTTAGTCAGTAAGAGTCTGACACTAGTCTCCCGCTCCACCCAAGAGCGGGTTTCGTCATTGGATGATTTTCACCTACCATAAAAAAAAAAAAAAAAAAGTACGTTCAGTATAAAAATTTTAAATTATGGCCAAAAAACCGGATTTTTTGATGAAAAATCGGATTTTCAGCGACCGAGAGGGGTTTCGGATCGCGCTCAGCGCCGGGAAACCTGGGTTCGTGTAGCGAAAACCCGATTGACAAAAAACTATTGCAATCTAATGTAAAACAAAGTTGTTATTAATTTTTGAAAAATTTAAAAATCCAAAAATAAGGGTAAGTGCCCAAAACAAAACCACCCCTTAAGGAAAGTCAAAATTTATTTGTCAGAGGTGTAGCGGGGGCCAATTCAGCACGCTTAGTGTTGAAAACCGCCACAAAAACGCTATCCTGGTGTTGTAGATATCGC
>JARGEH010000079.1:22500-27500 GCA_029852875.1 Mythimna loreyi
TTTTTTGCTCGCTAATAGGACGCTAAGGTTTTCTTTTATTATCTTAATGCCTATCTTGGCTTCAAAGTCATACCGTGGGACGGCATATATCGGGCAATCCGTTAGGAGATGGAGGACTGTCTCCTGCTGGTCCGGGTCGCAGGCGCACGCCGGGTTCTCCTTGCACTTGAAGCGGTGCAGGTACTCGGAGAACCCGCCGTGTCCTGTTAGAGCTTGGGTCAGTTCTTTGGTCATCTCCATCCCACGCACCGTCCTGTACGCAGCGATCGCAGAAGGAAAGAACATCTTTGTCGTGGCCGCCGTTTCTCCTTCACAATACCTCCGGTTCCATTCGCCCAGCGTCTCCATACGGATCGCACGCTTGACGAATGAAACCGGGCATTTGTCGTAGTCGGGTTGCCGCTTCGACTTCAGGGCAGCCTCCTTCGCGAGCAAGTCGGCTCTCTCGTTGCCCTCCAGCCCCGCGTGAGCCCTTACCCAGAACAAGGAAATACTCTTGTCCTGGGCACAGGCGCGGCGGATGTTGGCCCTTGCTTCCACTGCAAGGGCGTGGAGGGCTTCGGGGTTCACGACTGCTTGGAGAGCTGCCATGGAGTCGCTGTAGAGAGCGAACGCCGTCTCGGTCCTTCGGAGGACTTCTTCCGTTGCTTTGCAGAGGGCCAGAAGCTCAGCCTGGTAGACGGTACTGTAGGACGGCAAAGCAAGCTTGAGGGCCTTCGTCTCCGCGTCGCCAGTCCATAGCGACAGTGCGGCGCCGACTTTGCCCTCAATCTTGCTGCCGTCCGTGAAAATACGCACCGCGTAATTGCGGTGCTCGTTATAATGTTCCTCGTCTACCAGGCGTCGCAGTGCAATAGCCCTCTGCTCCGCCGGATGTGGCATCTGCAGCGCCGAAACCACTCGCTCGATCTCCCGGTCTCCTAGCACTGGATGGGGCATCCCCTTCTTGGCCTCATATAGCGAGGCTGCCTCCTGTATTCGGAGGTCAAGAGGGAGCACCCCAGCCAGCACCAGCGCTGAGTGTAAGGAGACCGTGCGATAGGCTCGGCACAGCTTCTGCGCGAAGCTCCTCTGGACGGCGTTCAGCTTCTTCTGCACCCCGACTTTCTTTGCGGCCGGCGACCACGCGCTCGCTGCGTACATGATGATGGGCTCCACTGCAGCTGTATAAATACAGCGGATGACCTCTGGATGGAGACCCCAACTGACCCTAGCAGCCCGCGACAGCTGCTTGTATATGCCGATGGCTCGAGAACAGACGTTTGCGACGTGGGTGTTAAAGGTCAACTTGTGGTCGATGGTGAGTCCTAGCAGCTTGATTTCGTCCGACATGCCAATGTCTACCCCGCCCATCTTAAGACATGGGGTATCATGCTTCAGTTTGCGCGTGACTAGCATTGCTTTCGTCTTGTGCGGCGCAAACCGAAGCTTGTTCGTGACACCCCATGCCCGCACGTACTCGAGGGCGACATTGGCATCTCTCTGGACATCAAGTGCTGTCTCACCATCGAACACAAGGACGATGTCGTCAGCAAACGCCTGGCAGTAGACCCCCATTTCCTCTAGACTCTGCAGCAGAGGATCCAGCAGAACGTTCCAAACTATGGGACCACCGATAGACCCCTGGACGCATCCCTTCTCGGTCCTGGATTCGTGCTCCACTCCCGCATACCTGACCTTCACCACCCTCTCGGTCAAGTAGCTGTCCATGACCCGTCTCAAGTTTACAGGACACTTTTCCTCAGCCAGTCGGACTCTTATGGCCGGCCACCATGCGCTGTCGAAGGCTCCCTCTATATCCAGGGACACAACCGTGACAATCCTTTTTTCATTAAGTCTGCCACGAATGTGCCCCATTAGCGTACAGAGGGAGTCCTCGGTACTTCGCTGTGGCATAAATCCGTACTGGCGAGTACTCATCCTGGGGAGTAAATGAAACTTGAGTCGGGCCACGACCAGCTTTTCAAAAATCTTGCCGAGGACAGGCAATAGCCCAATCGGCCTGTACGATTTTGGGGTGGTGTAGTCGTCCTTAGCGGGCTTGCGGAGCACGACGACCGTAGCCTCTTTCCAGGACCGTGGAAAGTATCCATGCGCCAGGCACTTGTTCATCAAGCGCAGAATTAAATCTGGGTCTTGACGGATCGTGTGGCCCCATATGTCAGCCGTCAGACCGTCCGAACCGGGGGCTTTTTTGGGGTTGAACGAGGAGACAGCTCGCTCCAGCTCGTCGAGTGTGAAGGGGGGGTCCGAAGGTTCATTTTCGCACCCCCTGTTCACCTCTTCAGCTTTTTGCCGCACCCTTCTGTGCTCCTCGTTTTCCCCCTCGGAACGGTCTTCTGGGTAAAACGTCTCTGCCAGATACCTCGCTGAGGCCTCTGGGTCCAGAGTCCTGCCATCCCTCACCATCGGCAAATCCTCCTCTCGTTTTTCCGTCCTACGGATCACCCGATATATGCCCTCCCACAGGCCTTCCCTATCTTGCTTCGCGCAGAACCCCTTCCAGCTCTCGACTTTTGCTTGGACTACTGCACGCTCGTACTCTTCTTTCTGTTTCAGGTACTCCTCAACAACCTTTGGTCTACGAACTGGCGCTGCACAACGAATCCTTCGCTTCTTGGTGACCACTTGTCTCTTCAGACTGGCGAGTTGGTCGGACCACCACGGCACGGTCAGCTTTTCGATGTTTTTCTTCTTGGGTATCACGGCTGTACAGGCGTCTTGGACTGCCGTTGTAAAGCCGTCGACTACCAGGTCTATTTTGTCCCTGCTGTCGATGTTATCGAACAGACTTACGGTATTAGCACCTTGCATGATTTGGCGCAGCTTCTTACGAAACTGCGCCCAATCAGCTTTTCTGGTATTGTAGATCCTGGTAGTCCGGTTGACCGTGATACCCAAGGACCTCTCGAGGTGTATATTAAACTCAATGCCGTTGTGGTCCGACCCCGTCAGGTCGTCTACGACTCGCCAGCCGTCGGTCACCGTCAGCAGATCCGCTGTGCAGGCTGTGACGTCGACGCAGCTCGTGTAACGTCTGTCACCACGAACTACGTCGAAGGTTGGAGTTTCCCCTGTATTTAGTACCTGCAGTCCAAGCTGGTCGAGAGCTCCCAGCATCTCGTCGCCTCTGCTATTCGTCTCACTGCTGCCCCACCAGATACTCCAGGCGTTAGTGTCTCCTCCCATCAGGAGCCTATGCGGGCCGGTCTCGCGTTCAACCTTCCTGAGGCTGTCCAGGTATGGCCCTAAGGGCTGATCAGGCTCGAAGTAGAACGAGACCAGAGTTAGTTTCCAGGCACCGGTCTGGATCCCCACCACGACGATGTTGTCCGTGGTGAGTTCTGGGTACTGTCTAACGGCAATGCGTGGGTCAAAAATGGCTATTGCCGCTTTGACAGTCCCTCCTCCTTGACCAGTGCTCTGGAAGATTCGTACACCTCTGGTCACGCTCATCCTTCTCGCACTGCCCACGTAGGGCTCCTGGATCAGCGCTGCGGTTACTTTGCGTTGTTCGGCCTCAAGCATAAGCTCCTGGGTCGCTAACTTTTTCCTTTGGAGATTCACCTGGAGTATCTTGTGCGGCATCGTGTTCGTTGGGACAACCTTAGCAATAGGCGACGGACGCTCGTGCCAGCCGATCCCATCTGACTCGAACAGGACACTGGGAGTCGAAGGCATTGTGATCGACTCTCCCCATCTTCGCCAAAACACAGTTGTGGCACTTCGGTGTTTCCGCCTTTAGCCACTGGTCACATTGCGCTCGGAGGTGTGGGCCCCCACAATGGCTGCATAAGTCGGCAGGTTCTTTACAGAGCCGCCGACTATGCCCGTAGCCCAAGCACCTCGTGCACTGAACCAGTGGCGACTGGTCATCGACGAAGATGGTCTGGAGGTCTAATCGTGCTCTCCCCTTCTCCAGCATCCTGCCCCAGACAGAGGGGGATGTGCTTATCACCACGTTGTGGGTTTGGGGGTTCCGCGCGTTTCTCTTATATTTTATCGTCATTCGACTTTCCTCGCTGTCGAGGCCGCGAAAAACGTCCCGGTTCTGATTCCGCAGCGCCTCCAGTATTTCATCATCGGTATGTACACGGAGGACGCCGCGGAAGATTAACAATGGGTCCTTGTTTTTTACGTCCTCGACAACGAGGCTATCTCCTGACTTTTCTAGCTTTTCCCTAAGTATTTTTCTATCCTCCACCGTCCTGCAGCCCATAACAATTTTTCTATCTTTCGCCTTTCGCACTTTCTCCACCTCAACTCCCCCTTCTCTGGCTTTGACAGCCTCCCTAATTCTTTTAATTATTTCCTCTCCCGTTTCCCCTTCATCTTTGGACGTCACCACTATCGAGTGCAGCGCGGTCCTTCCTGGGGTCTGCCTTTTCGGTGGACCCGCCGCTACACTCGCATAAGTGGTGGTCTTCTCCAAAAGTTCCCCCTGTCTCTCCATCGCCTGCTTCAGCCTTTCCATCTTCTCGCTGCTCTCCTTCACCAGCGCGCTATGCTCCGCTAGTGAAAGGAGCAACGAGTTAACCTCCGGGAGGGTTTTGGGTGTTTCCTGTGGAGGTGTTGCCTTAACGGCGTCCTCTCCCACAGGCCCATTCCCCTTTATCTGTGCAGCAGCCGCCGCCTCTTCCTTAATCAGCTGGTATAGCCGTTCCACCGATTGGGTGATCCCGGCCTTCAGGTCTGCTCTCAGGTTGCGCGATTCGCTAAGGTGCGATTTCGCGCGCAGAAGGCAGTTTCGGGCCTCGGTCACCCGATCGGTGGATTTATTCTGCTTCAGCTGGCTTTCTCCCGGCGAGGCTTCCGGCGCCCCATTAGATGTTCGGCGAGACGCAGCCCTACTGTCCAGCTGAGAGGTCGCGCCTTTTGTGGACTTCTGGGGCACCGCAGCCGCCGGAGCAACTATCTTTGACGGTTTGGCGGCGGCCGATGGGAGGGGCTGAGACTCGGCCATTTTCCCATTCTCCCACTCTCCAATGCTTCGCCTCACT
>JARGEH010000079.1:32500-52662 GCA_029852875.1 Mythimna loreyi
GTACATGATGATGGGCTCCACTGCAGCTGTATAAATACAGCGGATGACCTCTGGATGGAGACCCCAACTGACCCTAGCAGCCCGCGACAGCTGCTTGTATATGCCGATGGCTCGAGAACAGACGTTTGCGACGTGGGTGTTAAAGGTCAACTTGTGGTCGATGGTGAGTCCTAGCAGCTTGATTTCGTCCGACATGCCAATGTCTACCCCGCCCATCTTAAGACATGGGGTATCATGCTTCAGTTTGCGCGTGACTAGCATTGCTTTCGTCTTGTGCGGCGCAAACCGAAGCTTGTTCGTGACACCCCATGCCCGCACGTACTCGAGGGCGACATTGGCATCTCTCTGGACATCAAGTGCTGTCTCACCATCGAACACAAGGACGATGTCGTCAGCAAACGCCTGGCAGTAGACCCCCATTTCCTCTAGACTCTGCAGCAGAGGATCCAGCAGAACGTTCCAAACTATGGGACCACCGATAGACCCCTGGACGCATCCCTTCTCGGTCCTGGATTCGTGCTCCACTCCCGCATACCTGACCTTCACCACCCTCTCGGTCAAGTAGCTGTCCATGACCGGTTAGGTTAGGTTAGGTTAGGTTAGGTTAGGTTAGGTTAGGTTAGGTTAGGTTAGGTTAGGTTAGGTTAGGTTAGGTTAGGTTAGGTTAGGTTAGGTTAGGTTAGGTTAGGTTAGGTTAGGTTAGGTTAGGTTAGGTTAGGTTAGGTTAGGTTAGGTTAGGTTAGGTTAGGTTAGGTTAGGTTAGGTTAGGTTAGGTTAGGTTAGGTTAGGTTAGGTTAGGTTAGGTTAGGTTAGGTTAGGTTAGGTTAGGTTAGGTTAGGTTAGGTTAGGTTAGGTTAGGTTAGGTTAGGTTAGGTTAGGTTAGGTTAGGTTAGGTTAGGTTAGGTTAGGTTAGGTTAGGTTAGGTTAGGTTAGGTTAGGTTAGGTTAGGTTAGGTTAGGTTAGGTTAGGTTAGGTTAGGTTAGGTTAGGTTAGGTTAGGTTAGGTTAGGTTAGGTTAGGTTAGGTTAGGTTAGGTTAGGTTAGGTTAGGTTAGGTTAGGTTAGGTTAGGTTAGGTTAGGTTAGGTTAGGTTAGGTTAGGTTAGGTTAGGTTAGGTTAGGTTAGGTTAGGTTAGGTTAGGTTAGGTTAGGTTAGGTTAGGTTAGGTTAGGTTAGGTTAGGTTAGGTTAGGTTAGGTTAGGTTAGGTTAGGTTAGGTTAGGTTAGGTTAGGTTAGGTTAGGTTAGGTTAGGTTAGGTTAGGTTAGGTTAGGTTAGGTTAGGTTAGGTTAGGTTAGGTTAGGTTAGGTTAGGTTAGGTTAGGTTAGGTTAGGTTAGGTTAGGTTAGGTTAGGTTAGGTTAGGTTAGGTTAGGTTAGGTTAGGTTAGGTTAGGTTAGGTTAGGTTAGGTTAGGTTAGGTTAGGTTAGGTTAGGTTAGGTTAGGTTAGGTTAGGTTAGGTTAGGTTAGGTTAGGTTAGGTTAGGTTAGGTTAGGTTAGGTTTTTTTTTTTTTTTTTTTTTTTTTTTTTTTTTTTTTGTGGTGGCGGGAATGGAAAATCCATCATGGACACCCAGACCACCCTACAGTGAAGGCAGTCTGGGTAGTGCCGGACTCCTACCGGCTAAAAACCACTCCCGCCATGCGAAAGGCCCCTGCCATCAAGTTTCGCAGGGTTATTGTTAGAGCTGCAGGATTTTTATTGCGAGCTAAAATTTTTATTGCCGCGCTTTGATAAATAAATATATGTAGATAAATAATAAATTCTATGTATAAATTTAAAATCAATAATTTGTAAGTTTGTAAGACAATTAGTTTTACGTTTTTATTAATGGTATTTAAATTTTTTTTAATTCTTAATAATTATATAATTACAGTATATTTTTTAAAAACTTTTTCTTGGTCAGTAGTAGTAATGCTTATTACTTGGACAAAAAGAATAAAACTTGACGATCGTCGTCAAGTTTTATTCCTCTTGTTTACTGATGTCACAATTTTTGTTATGAGCGCTATTAACTCATGTCTATGCCTTTTGCTCGCTATGAGGACACTAAGATTTTCTTTAACTAACTTAGTGCCGATCTTGGCTTCAAAATCATACCTTGGGAAGGCATATATCGGGCAATCCGTTAGGAGATGGAGGACTGTCTCCTGCTGGTCCGGGTCGCAGGCGCACGCCGGGTTCTCCTTGCACTTGAAGCGGTGCAGGTACTCGGAGAACCCGCCGTGTCCTGTTAGAGCCTGGGTCAGTTCCTTGGTGATCTCCATTTTTCGCACCGTCCTGTACGCAGCGATCGCAGAAGGAAAGAACATCTTTGTCGTGGCCGCCGTTTCTCCTTCACAATACCTCCGGTTCCATTCGCCCAGCGTCTCCGTACGGATCGCACGCTTGACGAATGAAACCGGGCATTTGTCGTAGTCGGGTTGCCGCTTCGACTTCAGGGCAGCCTCCTTCGCGAGCAAGTCGGCTCTCTCGTTGCCCTCCAGCCCCGCGTGAGCCTTTACCCAGAACAAGGAAATACTCTTGTCCTGGGCACAGACGCGGCGGATGTTGGCCCTTGCTTCCACTGCAAGGGCATGGAGGGCTTCGGGGTTCACGACTGCTTGGAGAGCTGCCATGGAGTCGCTGTAGAGAGCGAACGCCGTCTCGGTCCTTCGGAGGGCTTCTTCCGTTGCTTTGCAGAGAGCCAGAAGCTCCGCCTGGTAGACGGTGCTGTAGGACGGCAAAGCAAGCTTGAGGGCCTTCGTCTCCGCGTCGCCAGTCCATACCGACAGTGCGGCGCCGACTTTGCCCTCAATCTTGCTGCCGTCCGTGAAAATACGCACCGCGTAATTGCGGTGCTCGTTGTAGTGTTCCTCGTCTACCAGGCGTCGCAGTGCAATAGCCCTCTGCTCCGCCGGATGTGGCATCTGCAGCGCCGAAACCACTCGCTCGATCTCCCGGTCTCCTAGCGCTGGATGGGGCATCCCCTTCTTGGCCTCATAAAGCGAGGCTGCCTCCTGTATTCGGAGGTCAAGAGGGAGCACCCCAGCCAGCACCAGCGCTGAGTGTAAGGAGACCGTGCGATAGACTCGGCACAGCTTCTGCGCGAAGCTCCTCTGGACGGCGTTCAGCTTCTTCTGCACCCCGACTTTTTTAGCGGCCGGCGACCACGCGCTCGCTGCGTACATGATGATGGGCTCCACTGCAGCTGTATAAATACAGCGGATGACCTCTGGATGGAGACCCCAACTGACCCTAGCAGCCCGCGACAGCTGCTTGTATATGCCGATGGCTCGAGAACAGACGTTTGCGACGTGGGTGTTAAAGGTCAACTTGTGGTCGATGGTGAGTCCTAGCAGCTTGATTTCGTCCGACATGCCAATGTCTACCCCACCCATCTTAAGACATGGGGTATCATGCTTCAGTTTGCGCGTGACTAGCATTGCTTTCGTCTTGTGCGGCGCAAACCGAAGCTTGTTCGTGACACCCCATGCCCGAACGTACTCGAGGGCGACATTGGCATCTCTCTGGACTTCAAGTGCTGTCTCACCATCGAACACAAGGACGATGTCGTCAGCAAACGCCTGGCAGTAGACCCCCATTGCCTCTAGACTCTGTAGCAGAGGATCCAGCAGAACGTTCCAAACTATGGGACCACCGATAGACCCCTGGACGCATCCCTTCTCGGTCCTGGATTCGTGCTCCACTCCCGCATACCTGACCTTCACCACCCTCTCGGTCAAGTAGCTGTCCATGACCCGTCTCAAGTTTACAGGACACTTTTCCTCAGCCAGTCGGACTCTTATGGCCGGCCACCATGCGCTGTCGAAGGCTCCCTCTATATCCAGGGACACAACCGTGACAATCCTTTTTTCATTAAGTCTGCCACGAATGTGCCCCATTAGCGTATAGAGGGAGTCCTCGGTACTTCGCTGTGGCATAAATCCGTACTGGCGAGTACTCATCCTGGGGAGTAAATGAAACTTGAGTCGGGCCACGACCAGCTTTTCAAAAATCTTGCCGAGGACAGGCAATAGCCCAATCGGCCTGTACGATTTTGGGGTGGTGTAGTCGTCCTTAGCGGGCTTGCGGAGCACGACGACCGTAGCCTCTTTCCAGGACCGTGGGTTAGGTTAGGTTAGGTTAGGTTAGGTTAGGTTAGGTTAGGTTAGGTTAGGTTAGGTTAGGTTAGGTTAGGTTAGGTTAGGTTAGGTTAGGTTAGGTTAGGTTAGGTTAGGTTAGGTTAGGTTAGGTTAGGTTAGGTTAGGTTAGGTTAGGTTAGGTTAGGTTAGGTTAGGTTAGGTTAGGTTAGGTTAGGTTAGGTTAGGTTAGGTTAGGTTAGGTTAGGTTAGGTTAGGTTAGGTTAGGTTAGGTTAGGTTAGGTTAGGTTAGGTTAGGTTAGGTTAGGTTAGGTTAGGTTAGGTTAGGTTAGGTTAGGTTAGGTTAGGTTAGGTTAGGTTAGGTTAGGTTAGGTTAGGTTAGGTTAGGTTAGGTTAGGTTAGGTTAGGTTAGGTTAGGTTAGGTTAGGTTAGGTTAGGTTAGGTTAGGTTAGGTTAGGTTAGGTTAGGTTTTTTTTTTTTTTTTTTTTTTTTTTTTTTTTTTTTTTTTTGTGGTGGCGGGAATGGAAAATCCATCATGGACACCCAGACCACTCCATATAGGAGCAGTCTGGGTAGTGCCGGACTCCTACCGGCTAAAAACCACTCCCGCCATGCGAAAGGCCCCCTGCCATCAGGTTTCGCAGGGTTTTTGTTAAGGCTGCAGGATTTTTATTGCAAGCTCATTGACATTTTTACTGCCGCGCTTTGGTAAATATATATATATATAAATAATAAGTTGAGCATTAATCATTACATAAACAAAATAGTGTATATAAATAACATTTAAAATTAATTCTTACTATATTTATTTTTAATTTCAACATATTCCCAAAAATTTTGTTTCATTACTTAGACAAAGGGAATAAAACTTGACGATCTTCGTCAAGTTTTATTCCTTTTGTTTACAGATATCACAATTTTTGTGATGAGCGCTATTAGGTCCGGTCTATACTTTTTGCTCGCTATGAGGACACTAAGATTTTCTTTAACTAACTTAATGCCTATCTTGGCTTCAAAATCATACCGTGGGAAGGCATATATCGGGCAATCCGTTAGGAGATGGAGGACTGTCTCCTGCTGGTCCGGGTCGCAGGCGCACGCCGGATTCTCCTTGCACTTGAAGCGGTGCAGGTACTCGGAGAACCCGCCGTGTCCTGTTAGAGCTTGGGTCAGTTCCTTGGTGATCTCCATTTTCCGCACCGTCCTGTACGCAGCGATCGCAGAAGGAAAGAACATCTTTGTCGTGGCCGCCGTTTCTCCATCGCAATACCTCCGGTTCCATTCGCCCAGCGTTTCCATACGGATCGTACGCTTGACGAATGAAACCGGGCATTTGTCGTAGTCGGGTTGCCGCTTCGACTTCATGGCAGCCTCCTTCGCGAGCAAGTCGGCTCTCTCGTTGCCCTCCAGCCCCGCGTGGGCCTTTACCCAGAACAAGGAAATACTCTTGTCCTGGGCGCAGCCGCGGCGGATGTTGGCCCTTGCTTCCACTGCAAGGGCGTGGAGGGCTTCGGGGTTCACGACTGCTTGGAGAGCTGCCATGGAGTCGCTGTAGAGAGCGAACGCCGTCTCGGTCCTTCGGAGGACTTCTTCCGTTGCTTTGCAGAGGGCCAGAAGCTCAGCCTGGTAGACGGTACTGTAGGACGGCAAAGCAAGCTTGAGGGCCTTCGTCTCCGCGTCGCCAGTCCATACCGACAGTGCGGCGCCGACTTTGCCCTCAATCTTGCTGCCGTCCGTGAAAATACGCACCGCATAATTGCGGTGCTCGTTATAATGTTCCTCGTCTACCAGGCGTCGCAGTGCAATAGCCCTCTGCTCCGCCGGATGTGGCATCTGCAGCGCCGAAACCACTCGCTCGATCTCCCGGTCTCCTAGCACTGGATGGGGCATCCCCTTCTTGGCCTCATATAGCGAGGCTGCCTCCTGTATTCGGAGGTCAAGAGGGAGCACCCCAGCCAGCACCAGCGCTGAGTGTAAGGAGACCGTGCGATAGGCTCGGCACAGCTTCTGCGCGAAGCTCCTCTGGACGGCGTTCAGCTTCTTCTGCACCCCGACTTTCTTAGCGGCCGGCGACCACGCGCTCGCTGCGTACATGATGATGGGCTCCACTGCAGCTGTATAAATACAGCGGATGACCTCTGGATGGAGACCCCAACTGACCCTAGCAGCCCGCGACAGCTGCTTGTATATGCCGATGGCTCGAGAACAGACGTTTGCGACGTGAGTGTTAAAGGTCAACTTGTGGTCGATGGTGAGTCCTAGCAGCTTGATTTCGTCCGACATGCCAACGTCTACCCCGCCCATCTTAAGACATGGGGTATCATGCTTCAGTTTGCGCGTGACTAGCATTGCTTTCGTCTTGTGCGGCGCAAACCGAAGCTTGTTCGTGACACCCCATGCCCGCACGTACTCGAGGGCGACGTTGGCATCTCTCTGGACATCAAGTGCTGTCTCACCATCGAACACAAGGACGATGTCGTCAGCAAACGCCTGGCAGTAGACCCCCATTTCCTCTAGACTCTGCAGCAGAGGATCCAGCAGAACGTTCCAAACTATGGGACCACCGATAGACCCCTGGACGCATCCCTTCTCGGTCCTGGATTCGTGCTCCACTCCCGCATACCTGACCTTCACCACCCTCTCGGTCAAGTAGCTGTCCATGACCCGTCTCAAGTTTACAGGACACTTTTCCTCAGCCAGTCGGACTCTTATGGCCGGCCACCATGCGCTGTCGAAGGCTCCCTCTATATCCAGGGACACAACCGTGACAATCCTTTTTTCATTAAGTTTGCCACGAATGTGCCCCATCAGCGTATAGAGGGAGTCCTCGGTACTTCGCTGTGGCATAAATCCGTACTGGCGAGTACTCATCCTGGGGAGTAAATGAAACTTGAGTCGGGCCACGACCAGCTTTTCGAAAATCTTGCCGAGGACAGGCAATAGCCCAATCGGCCTGTACGATTTTGGGGTGGTGTAGTCGTCCTTAGCGGGCTTGCGGAGCACGACGACCGTAGCCTCTTTCCAGGACCGTGGAAAGTATCCATGCGCCAGGCACTTGTTCATCAAGCGCAGAATTAAATTTGGGTCTTGACGGATCGTGTGGCCCCATATGTCAGCCGTCAGACCGTCCGAACCGGGGGCTTTTTTGGGGTTGAACGAGGAGACAGCTCGCTCCAGCTCGTCGAGTGTGAAGGGGGGGTCCGAAGGTTCATCTTCGCACCCCCTGTTCACCTCTTCAGCTTTTTGCCGCACCCTTCTGTGCTCCTCGTTTTCCCCCTCGGAACGGTCTTCTGGATAAAACGTTTCTGCCAGATACCTCGCCGAGGCCTCTGGGTCCAGAGTCCTGCCATCCCTCACCATCGGCAAATCCTCCTCTCGTTTTTCCGTCCTACGGATCACCCGATAAATGCCCTCCCACAGGCCTTCCCTATCTTGCTTCGCGCAGAACCCCTTCCAGCTCTCGACTTTGGCTTGGACTACTGCACGCTCGTACTCTTCTTTCTGTTTCAGGTACTCCTCAACAACCTTTGGTCTACGAACTGGCGCTGCACAACGAATCCTTCGCTTCTTGGTGACCACTTGTCTCTTCAGACTGGCGAGTTGATCGGACCACCACGGCACGGTCAGTTTCTCGGTACTCTTCTTCTTGGGTATCACGGCTGTACAGGCGTCTTGTACTGCCGTTGTAAAGCCGTCGACTACCAGGTCTATTTTGTCCCTGCTGTCGATATTATCGAACAGACTTACGGTATTAGCACCTTGCATGATTTGGCGCAGCTTCTTACGAAACTGCGCCCAATCAGCTTTTCTGGTATTGTAGATCCTGGTAGTCCGGTTGACCGTGATACCCAAGGACCTCTCGAGGTGTATATTAAGCTCAATGCCGTTGTGGTCCGACCCCGTCAGGTCGTCGACGACTCGCCAGCCGTCGGTCACCGTCAGCAGATCCGCTGTGCAGGCTGTGACGTCGACGCAGCTCGTGTAACGTCTGTCACCACGAACTACGTCGAAGGTTGGAGTTTCCCCTGTATTTAGTACCTGCAGTCCAAGCTGGTCGAGAGCTCCCAGCATCTCGTCGCCTCTGCTATTCGTCTCACTGCTGCCCCACCAGATACTCCAGGCGTTAGTGTCTCCTCCCATGAGGAGCCTATGCGGGCCGGTCTCGCGTTCAACCTTCCTGAGGCCGTCCAGGTATGGCCCTAAGGGCTGATCAGGCTCGAAGTAGAACGAGACCAGAGTTAGTTTCCAGGCACCGGTCTGGATCCCCACCACGACGATGTTGTCCGTGGTGAGTTCTGGGTACTGTCTAACGGCAATGCGTGGGTCAAAAATGGCTATTGCCGCTTTGACAGTCCCTCCTCCTTGACCAGTGCTCTGGAAGATTCGGACGCCTCTGGTCACGCTCATCCTTCTCGCACTGCCCACGTAGGGCTCCTGGATCAGCGCTGCGGTGACTTTGCGTTGCTCGGCCTCTAGCATAAGCTCCTGGGTCGCTAACTTTTTCCTTTGGAGATTCACCTGGAGTATCTTGTGCGGCATCGTGTTCGTTGGGACAACCTTAGCAATAGGCGACGGACGCTCGTGCCAGCCGATCCCATCTGACTCGAACAGGACACTGGGAGTCGAAGGCATTGTGATCGACTCTCCCCATCTTCGCCAAGACACAGTTG
The DNA here is from genome assembly GCA_029852875.1 of Mythimna loreyi. Classification (NCBI taxonomy): domain Eukaryota; kingdom Metazoa; phylum Arthropoda; class Insecta; order Lepidoptera; family Noctuidae; genus Mythimna; species Mythimna loreyi. The sequence goes on from JARGEH010000079.1 coordinate 41,246, forward strand.
TGGCACTTCGGTGTTTCCGCCTTTAGCCACTGGTCACATTGCGCTCGGAGGTGTGGGCCCCCACAGTGACTGCATAAGTCGGCAGGTTCTTTACAGAGCCGCCGACTATGCCCGTAGCCCAAGCACCTCGTGCACTGAACCAGTGGCGACTGGTCATCGACGAAGACGGTCTGGAGGTCTATTCTTGCTCTTCCCTTCTCCAGCATCCTGCTCCAGACAGCGGGGGACGTGCTGATAACCACGTTGTGGGTTTGGGGGTTCCGCGCGTTCCTCTTGTATTTTATCGTCATTCGATTTTCCTCGCTGTCGAGGCCGCGAAAAACGTCCCGGTTCTGATTCCGCAGCGCCTCCAGTATTTCGTCATCGGTATATACACGGAGGACGCCGCGGAAGATCAACAATGGGTCCTTGTTTTTTACGTCCTCGACAACGAGGCAATCTCCTGACTTTTCTATCTTTTCCTTTAATTTTTTCCTGTCTTCCATCGTCCTGCAGCCCATAACAACTTTCCTATCCTTCGCCTTTCGCACTTGCTCCACCTCAACTCCCCCCTCTCTGGCTTTGACTGCCTCTCTAATTCTTTTTATTATTTCCTCTCCAGTTTCCCCTTCATCTTTGGACGTCACCACTATGGAGTGCAGCGCGGTCCTTCCTGGAGTCTGCCTTTTCGGTGGACCCGCCGCTACACTCGCATAAGTGGTGGTCTTCTCCAAAAGTTCCCCCTGCCTCTCCATCGCCTGCTTCAGCCTTTCCATCTTCTCGCTGCTCTCTTTCACCAGCGCGCTATGCTCCGCTAGTGAAAGGAGCAACGAGTTAACCTCCGGGAGGGTTTTGGGTGTTTCCTGTGGAGGTGTCGCCTTAACGGCGTCCTCCCCCACCGGCTCAGCCCCCTTTGTCTGTACAGCAGCCGCCGCCTCTTCCTTAATCAGCTGGTATAGCCGTTCCACCGATTGGGTGATCCCGGCCTTCAGGTCTGCCCTCAGGTTGCGCGATTCGCTAAGGTGCGATTTCGCGCGCAGAAGGCAGTTTCGGGCCTCGGTCACCCGATCGGTGGATTTGTTCTGCTTCAGCTGGCTTGTTCCCGGCGAGGCTTCCGGCGCCCCAGCAGACGTCCGGCGCGACGCAGCCCTACTGTCCAGCTGAGTGGTCGCGCCTTTTGTGGACTTCTGGGACGCCGCAGCCGCCGGAGCAACTATCTTTGACGTTTTGGCGGCGGCTGATGGGAGGGGCTGAGACTCGGCCATTTTCCCATTCTCCCACTCTCCAATGCTTCGCCTCACTTTAGAGGCTTGAGTTGAAGCACTGGGAGGGGAGACCTCCCCCTCGAAGGTGATGGAAAATGCCGCACCCGAAGGAGAGACACGGGAATCTCTGGAGCCCTTTTTTGCTGGGGTTCTGGAGAGGAACATGGTTTTAGGGAGGGAGTTGAAGTGGAACGAAAACTAAATAAATATTTAAATTTTAAAAATTTAATCTTATTTTGATCCCTGTAAAGGGGGGATCAGTCACAAAATTGTCAAAAGTCAGTTATTATTAATAGTGGCTTCAAGGTGAAGACACGTCAGTAATAAAAAAATAAATTAAAATTAAATTTTTTAATAATTAAAATTTAGAATAAAATTATCAAATTAGGAATTAAATATGTATAAAGTTAGGTTAAAATATGTTTTAAAATTCTGATAAAATTCAGGCTAAATATTTGGATTAAAATATAATTAATTATGGAATAAAAATTTTTGAAAAATTTTTGGCGTTGTCGTAGTCCTTTCCCTATATATATAACGTAAGAAAAATGGGTGGGCGGGCGGGCAATTTTTTTGACGTTCTATGTGAGGCAGGCGGGCGTGCGAGGTGTCAGGAGACAGGTCTCGACGCGGGCTAGCTCACGAGAACGGTTACAGAAGTACGTTCAGTATAAAAAATTTAAATTATGGCCAAAAAACCGGATTTTTTGATGAAAAATCGGATTTTCAGCGACCGAGAGGGGTTTCGGATCGCGCTCAGCGCCGGGAAACCTGGGTTCGTGTAGCGAAAACCCGATTGACAAAAAACTATTGCAATCTAATGTAAAACAAAGTTGTTATTAATTTTTGAAAAATTTAAAAATCCAAAAATAAGGGTAAGTGCCCAAAACAAAACCACCCCTCAAGGAAAGTCAAAATTTATTTGTCAGAGGTGTAGCGGGGGCTAATTTAGCACGCTTAGTGTTGAAAACCGCTACAAAAACGCTATCCTGGTGTTGTAGATATCGCGATTTTTGTTCTGACTGTGCTCCTTAAGGTCGATTTCAGTACAGGCACCTATGTATGAATTTTGATGAAAATTCGAATTTTTTGACGTTCTATGTGAGGCAGGCGGGCGTGCGAGGTGTCAGGAGACAGGTCTCGACGCGGGCTAGCTCACGAGAACGGTTACAGAAGTACGTTCAGTATAAAAAATTTAAATTATGGCCAAAAAACCGGATTTTTTGATGAAAAATCGGATTTTCAGCGACCGAGAGGGGTTTCGGATCGCGCTCAGCGCCGGGAAACCTGGGTTCGTGTAGCGAAAACCCGATTGACAAAAAACTATTGCAATCTAATGTAAAACAAAGTTGTTATTAATTTTTGAAAAATTTAAAAATCCAAAAATAAGGGTAAGTGCCCAAAACAAAACCACCCCTCAAGGAAAGTCAAAATTTATTTGTCAGAGGTGTAGCGGGGGCTAATTTAGCACGCTTAGTGTTGAAAACCGCTACAAAAACGCTATCCTGGTGTTGTAGATATCGCGATTTTTGTTCTGACTGTGCTCCTTAAGGTCGATTTCAGTACAGGCACCTATGTATGAATTTTGATGAAAATTCGAATTTTTTGACGTTCTATGTGAGGCAGGCGGGCGTGCGAGGTGTCAGGAGACAGGTCTCGACGCGGGCTAGCTCACGAGAACGGTTACAGAAGTACGTTCAGTATAAAAAATTTAAATTATGGCCAAAAAACCGGATTTTTTGATGAAAAATCGGATTTTCAGCGACCGAGAGGGGTTTCGGATCGCGCTCAGCGCCGGGAAACCTGGGTTCGTGTAGCGAAAACCCGATTGACAAAAAACTATTGCAATCTAATGTAAAACAAAGTTGTTATTAATTTTTGAAAAATTTAAAAATCCAAAAATAAGGGTAAGTGCCCAAAACAAAACCACCCCTCAAGGAAAGTCAAAATTTATTTGTCAGAGGTGTAGCGGGGGCTAATTTAGCACGCTTAGTGTTGAAAACCGCTACAAAAACGCTATCCTGGTGTTGTAGATATCGCGATTTTTGTTCTGACTGTGCTCCTTAAGGTCGATTTCAGTACAGGCACCTATGTATGAATTTTGATGAAAATTCGAATTTTTTGACGTTCTATGTGAGGCAGGCGGGCGTGCGAGGTGTCAGGAGACAGGTCTCGACGCGGGCTAGCTCACGAGAACGGTTACAGAAGTACGTTCAGTATAAAAAATTTAAATTATGGCCAAAAAACCGGATTTTTTGATGAAAAATCGGATTTTCAGCGACCGAGAGGGGTTTCGGATCGCGCTCAGCGCCGGGAAACCTGGGTTCGTGTAGCGAAAACCCGATTGACAAAAAACTATTGCAATCTAATGTAAAACAAAGTTGTTATTAATTTTTGAAAAATTTAAAAATCCAAAAATAAGGGTAAGTGCCCAAAACAAAACCACCCCTCAAGGAAAGTCAAAATTTATTTGTCAGAGGTGTAGCGGGGGCTAATTTAGCACGCTTAGTGTTGAAAACCGCTACAAAAACGCTATCCTGGTGTTGTAGATATCGCGATTTTTGTTCTGACTGTGCTCCTTAAGGTCGATTTCAGTACAGGCACCTATGTATGAATTTTGATGAAAATTCGAATTTTTTGACGTTCTATGTGAGGCAGGCGGGCGTGCGAGGTGTCAGGAGACAGGTCTCGACGCGGGCTAGCTCACGAGAACGGTTACAGAAGTACGTTCAGTATAAAAAATTTAAATTATGGCCAAAAAACCGGATTTTTTGATGAAAAATCGGATTTTCAGCGACCGAGAGGGGTTTCGGATCGCGCTCAGCGCCGGGAAACCTGGGTTCGTGTAGCGAAAACCCGATTGACAAAAAACTATTGCAATCTAATGTAAAACAAAGTTGTTATTAATTTTTGAAAAATTTAAAAATCCAAAAATAAGGGTAAGTGCCCAAAACAAAACCACCCCTCAAGGAAAGTCAAAATTTATTTGTCAGAGGTGTAGCGGGGGCTAATTTAGCACGCTTAGTGTTGAAAACCGCTACAAAAACGCTATCCTGGTGTTGTAGATATCGCGATTTTTGTTCTGACTGTGCTCCTTAAGGTCGATTTCAGTACAGGCACCTATGTATGAATTTTGATGAAAATTCGAATTTTTTGACGTTCTATGTGAGGCAGGCGGGCGTGCGAGGTGTCAGGAGACAGGTCTCGACGCGGGCTAGCTCACGAGAACGGTTACAGAAGTACGTTCAGTATAAAAAATTTAAATTATGGCCAAAAAACCGGATTTTTTGATGAAAAATCGGATTTTCAGCGACCGAGAGGGGTTTCGGATCGCGCTCAGCGCCGGGAAACCTGGGTTCGTGTAGCGAAAACCCGATTGACAAAAAACTATTGCAATCTAATGTAAAACAAAGTTGTTATTAATTTTTGAAAAATTTAAAAATCCAAAAATAAGGGTAAGTGCCCAAAACAAAACCACCCCTCAAGGAAAGTCAAAATTTATTTGTCAGAGGTGTAGCGGGGGCTAATTTAGCACGCTTAGTGTTGAAAACCGCTACAAAAACGCTATCCTGGTGTTGTAGATATCGCGATTTTTGTTCTGACTGTGCTCCTTAAGGTCGATTTCAGTACAGGCACCTATGTATGAATTTTGATGAAAATTCGAATTTTTTGACGTTCTATGTGAGGCAGGCGGGCGTGCGAGGTGTCAGGAGACAGGTCTCGACGCGGGCTAGCTCACGAGAACGGTTACAGAAGTACGTTCAGTATAAAAAATTTAAATTATGGCCAAAAAACCGGATTTTTTGATGAAAAATCGGATTTTCAGCGACCGAGAGGGGTTTCGGATCGCGCTCAGCGCCGGGAAACCTGGGTTCGTGTAGCGAAAACCCGATTGACAAAAAACTATTGCAATCTAATGTAAAACAAAGTTGTTATTAATTTTTGAAAAATTTAAAAATCCAAAAATAAGGGTAAGTGCCCAAAACAAAACCACCCCTCAAGGAAAGTCAAAATTTATTTGTCAGAGGTGTAGCGGGGGCTAATTTAGCACGCTTAGTGTTGAAAACCGCTACAAAAACGCTATCCTGGTGTTGTAGATATCGCGATTTTTGTTCTGACTGTGCTCCTTAAGGTCGATTTCAGTACAGGCACCTATGTATGAATTTTGATGAAAATTCGAATTTTTTGACGTTCTATGTGAGGCAGGCGGGCGTGCGAGGTGTCAGGAGACAGGTCTCGACGCGGGCTAGCTCACGAGAACGGTTACAGAAGTACGTTCAGTATAAAAAATTTAAATTATGGCCAAAAAACCGGATTTTTTGATGAAAAATCGGATTTTCAGCGACCGAGAGGGGTTTCGGATCGCGCTCAGCGCCGGGAAACCTGGGTTCGTGTAGCGAAAACCCGATTGACAAAAAACTATTGCAATCTAATGTAAAACAAAGTTGTTATTAATTTTTGAAAAATTTAAAAATCCAAAAATAAGGGTAAGTGCCCAAAACAAAACCACCCCTCAAGGAAAGTCAAAATTTATTTGTCAGAGGTGTAGCGGGGGCTAATTTAGCACGCTTAGTGTTGAAAACCGCTACAAAAACGCTATCCTGGTGTTGTAGATATCGCGATTTTTGTTCTGACTGTGCTCCTTAAGGTCGATTTCAGTACAGGCACCTATGTATGAATTTTGATGAAAATTCGAATTTTTTGACGTTCTATGTGAGGCAGGCGGGCGTGCGAGGTGTCAGGAGACAGGTCTCGACGCGGGCTAGCTCACGAGAACGGTTACAGAAGTACGTTCAGTATAAAAAATTTAAATTATGGCCAAAAAACCGGATTTTTTGATGAAAAATCGGATTTTCAGCGACCGAGAGGGGTTTCGGATCGCGCTCAGCGCCGGGAAACCTGGGTTCGTGTAGCGAAAACCCGATTGACAAAAAACTATTGCAATCTAATGTAAAACAAAGTTGTTATTAATTTTTGAAAAATTTAAAAATCCAAAAATAAGGGTAAGTGCCCAAAACAAAACCACCCCTCAAGGAAAGTCAAAATTTATTTGTCAGAGGTGTAGCGGGGGCTAATTTAGCACGCTTAGTGTTGAAAACCGCTACAAAAACGCTATCCTGGTGTTGTAGATATCGCGGTTAGGTTAGGTTAGGTTAGGTTAGGTTAGGTTAGGTTAGGTTAGGTTAGGTTAGGTTAGGTTAGGTTAGGTTAGGTTAGGTTAGGTTAGGTTAGGTTAGGTTAGGTTAGGTTAGGTTAGGTTAGGTTAGGTTAGGTTAGGTTAGGTTAGGTTAGGTTAGGTTAGGTTAGGTTAGGTTAGGTTAGGTTAGGTTAGGTTAGGTTAGGTTAGGTTAGGTTAGGTTAGGTTAGGTTAGGTTAGGTTAGGTTAGGTTAGGTTAGGTTAGGTTAGGTTAGGTTAGGTTAGGTTAGGTTAGGTTAGGTTAGGTTAGGTTAGGTTAGGTTAGGTTAGGTTAGGTTAGGTTAGGTTAGGTTAGGTTAGGTTAGGTTAGGTTAGGTTAGGTTAGGTTAGGTTAGGTTAGGTTAGGTTAGGTTAGGTTAGGTTAGGTTAGGTTAGGTTAGGTTAGGTTAGGTTAGGTTAGGTTAGGTTAGGTTAGGTTAGGTTAGGTTAGTTAGGTTTTTTTTTTTTTTTTTTTTTTTTTTTTTTTTTTTTTTTTTTTTTTTTTTTTTTTTTTTTTTTTTTTTTTTTTTTTTTACTTGTACCTCCAACATAATTGGAGCCTATGTTAAGCTACCGCAGTCATACCAGTTCTCGCTTGAATTCTTCTCGCACTTTCATTCTGCATACTTTTTCTTTCTTACATTCATCATTTTTCTTACATTAAGGGTGGGACGCCCTTTCTAACTAATCTTTTCTTTATTTCGATTTCGTACTTCTGGTAGGGAAAAGGACAACAACAATTTCTTTATTTCTCCTTTGCACAATTTTACATAATTATTCCTACATAAATCTATTTCTTATTGCTATTCATTACTCTCTATTCAAAGCTTTACAGTTTTCTTATATCTAGGTACTTATAACTATTAACTTTAAAATAATTTTGGGCAAGTTTTACATTTTCTATTTATTTTATGATTTCTTTATTAAATGCTTGACATTAATATCCCTTACAATATTATGTAAGCATTTTTTACTTATGCACTTTTATTTCTCTTTATTACCTTTTTGCAAATATTAACGCAATATTCCAATAGAAGCTGTCTGTTTTTGCCCGCTATTATTTGCCATAGGTTTTCACCATCGAGTCTGTTATTTAGAATTTGTTCAGCCTCTAATCTTTCCCTGTCGAAAACCGGACAACTGAACAATATATGTGGCACCGTTTCATCGACGTTTGGGTCACAAATGCACGATGGGCTCTCTTTAAGCTTGAATCGGTTCAAGTATTCCGAGAACCCACCGTGCCCCGTCATAATTTGTGTGACCACGCTGTCTACGTTGCACTTTCTGATTATTCGGTAGGCCGCCGCCGCATCCGGAAAGAATAGTTTGGTCACTGAGGCAGTTTCTCCTGACCTGTACCTTTGGTTCCACTCGTCCAAGGTGGCTATGCGGATGCATCTTTTGACATACGATACCGGACACAAGTCGTAATCAGGCTTACGTTTGGAGCCTTCAGCGGCCCTTTTGGCTAGTTCATCGGCCCTCTCATTGCCGTCCAATCCCACATGGGCTTTGATCCAAAACAATACTATTGTTTTTTCTTGGATGGATATAGACTTAATATTAGCCCTGGCCTCAACTGCCAGTGGGTGGTGGCGGTCGTAGTTTTGAATAGTCTGGAGGGCCGCCATAGAGTCGCTGAAGATTCCAAATGATCGCGCACTGTGTTTTAGGATCTCCCTGGTTGCGACGCATATTGCTAGAAGCTCTGCCTGGTACACGGTTGAATAATGTGGAAGAGCAAGCTTGAGGGCTTTGGTTTCGGCATTACCACTCCATATGGAGACGGCCGCCCCAACCTTACCCTCAATCTTACTCCCATCCGTGAAGATACGAACGTCAAGTTCGTTCTGGGCATCAAGTTGCTCTTGGTTTACCAGGCTTACGAGCTCTAGCTCGGCTCGCTCTGCGGGGTGTGGATCCTCTATTGCTAAGGCGACTTGCTCGACCTTCCTGTCACCAAGTGCTGGCTGAGGTACCCCCCTCCTGGCCTCGTATAGGGATGCGACCTCTCGGACACGAAGATCAAGGGGCAGTATCCCAGCCAGCACCAGCGCAGAATTTAGCGAGACCGTCCGGTACGCCTTACACAGCTTTTGCACAATTCCGCGCTGTACTGCACCCAACTGCTTTGCAACACCCAACTTCCCAGCGGCCGGGGCCCACACGCTAGCAGCATACAAGACCACCGGCTCCACGGTAGCCACATAAATTGTCCTTATGACTTCAGGATGAAGTCCCCAGCTGGTCTTTGCCGCCTTGGCCAATTGTTTATAGATGCCTATTGCCTTCCTGCATACGTTGGCGACGTGCGTATTAAATGTTAGCTTCTCATCGATGGTGACTCCCAGGATTTTGATCTCTTTGGACATGGCAATGCCAATCCCGCCCATAGTTAGTCGCGGGGTGTCATATTTTAGTTTGCGCGTAACTACCATGGCGTTGGTTTTCTGTGGGGCAAATTTGAGTTTGTTTTGTACTCCCCACGTCCTAACGTGTTCGAGACTGGCATTGACACGCCCTTGGATCTCCAATGAAGTGTCACCATCGAAGATCAGCACAACATCGTCTGCAAAGGCCTGGCAATAGTCACCCCTAGCTTCCAGGCTCTTCAGAAGTGGGTCCAGTATGAGGTTCCAGAATGCTGGTCCCCCTATGGAGCCCTGGACGCAGCCCTTACTTGTTGCCTTGCTAAACTCCTCACCGGCGTACCTTACTCTGACCCTTCTATTTTTGAGATAGCTGTCGATGACCCTCCTCAAGCCGACTGGACACTTTTCCTCAGCCAGACGGACTCTAATAGCTGGCCACCAAGCACTGTCGAAGGCTCCCTCTATGTCCAGAGATACTAATACAACTATTTTCTTCAGCTCTAATTTGCTGCGTATGTGCTTCATCAGTGCATAGAGGGAGTCTTCCGTGCTTTTCTGGGGCATGAATCCATACTGGCGAGTACTCATCCTTGGGATCAAGTGGTATTTAAGGCGGGCCATCAACATCTTCTCATATATTTTGCCTAATATTGGCAAAAGACCTATTGGTCTGTACGCTTTCGGGTTGCCGTAGTCTTCTTTCCCTGGCTTTTTTAAAACGATTACTATCGCCTCCTTCCAGGATTCAGGGAAGTGGTGATGTTTCAGGCAGCTATTCAAGAGAGCTAGGGCTACGTCAGGGTTGCTTCCGATGGCTTGACAACAGATATCGGCCGTGAACCCATCTGCTCCTGGAGCCTTTTTGGCGTTAAAGGACCTGCACGCTACCATCAACTCGGTCATTGTGAATGGTGGTTCGCACGAAATATCGTGCTCTCCGGCATTCACAGAGTCGGCCTTTTCTCTAATGAGACGGTGGTATGCGCTGTCGCTGTCCGTGTCGTCTTCAGGATAAAAAGTATTTGTAAGTAGTTCGACTGAACTCTTGGCGTCCAACACTAAGGTGTCCTTCATCAGAGGTTGGTCTTCTGTCCTAGCTTTGGTCCTACTTATCACCCGGTAAATCCCTTCCCAAACCCCTTCTTTGTCTTGTTTAGCGCAGAAGTTCTTCCAACTCTCGATTATATCTTTATTTGCCTCTTTTTTCATACTCAATTTTCTTTTTCAGGTACTCTTCGACGACCATCGATCTTCGGGTTGGTCCAGCACATCTGATCCTGTTTTTCCTGGTAGTGACATCCCGCTTCATCTTCTCGAGTTTCTCGGACCACCACGGCAACGTAAGTATTTCTTTATTTTTCTTCATAGGAATTGATGAGGTGCATGCTTCTTTTATTATTTGAGTGTACTTTTGGACTACTATATTAAGTTGATCGGCCTGTATTATATTTTTCTATTTCTGATTTGATGATTTGGTTCTCTTGCATTAATTGTCTGAGTTTCTCACGAAATTCAGACCAATTTGCCTTTTTAGTGTTAAAGATTCTAGTTGTTCTATTTATTTTTATTCCTTTTGACCTCCTCAATTTTATGCTGAAAGTAATACCGTTGTGATCCGAGCTCGTGAGACCTTCGTCTACCTTCCAGTCATCCACCAGGTCCAGAATATCCGTCGAGCATGCTGTGATGTCAATGTGGCTGCAATAGCGTTTACTCCCTCTGATTGTATCGAAGGTCGGAATTTCCCCTCTGTTGAGTATGTTAAGGCTCAATTCATCGAGAACCCCAGACACTTCCTCGCCCCTGCCATCGATTGACAAACTGCCCCACCAGGTACTTTTTGCATTCGCGTCTCCTCCAGCAACCCACATTCTTGAACCAACTTCTTCCTCGACTCGTTTGAGGTGCTCGAGATATGGCCCTACTGGTTGGTCCGGCTCGAAATAAAAGGATACCAGCGTGATCCTCCAGGCACTGGTCTGAATACCCACCACGGTGATGTTGTTCGTGGTGAGTTTCGGGTACTGTATGACGGTAAGGTCTTGATCAAAGACCGCTATTGCGGCCTTTACAGTCCCACTTCCAGTGTCAGTGCTCTGGAAGATCCGAACACCCCTGTGGTTCCTCATAACCCTAGCCCCTCCCACGTACGGTTCCTGGAGGAGAGCGACAGCAACACCACGCTTAACGGCTTCCAAAAGAAGCTCGTTTGTTGCGAGTTTTTTCCGCTGCAAGTTGGCTTGTATCATCTTATAGAGGTTTGGGTTGCCCTGGGTGCCCTTAGCAATATGCTACAGTCGATCTGGCGATTTCATCCCACTTGCGGCGTGTTGGGCAATTGGCACTAAAGGCATTGTGGTCAGCGTCGTCAGTCTTTGCCCTTGTGCAGTTTTGGCATTTGGGTGGAATACCCGCAAGCCAGTCTGCACATTCTGACTTCATGTGTGGGCCACCACAGTGACTACATAAATCAGCTGGCTCCTTACAAAACCGTCTGCCGTGTCCGTATCCCAAACAGCGCGTGCACTGAACCAATGGGGTTTGGTCTTCAACTTTAACGCGCTGAAGATCCACGTGCAGGCATCCGATTGCTGTAGCCTTCGCCAGATGGTCGGTGAGGCG
>JARGEH010000038.1:0-80501 GCA_029852875.1 Mythimna loreyi
ACCGCAGCCGGGCCCTTGAGCACTTCGATGCGCTCGATGTTATGCAGGTCGCGCACGTACTGGCTGTCGTCGCGGATGCCGTCCAGATAGAAATCGTTGCTCGCGTCAAAACCGCGTATGCGCAAGCTGTCGAAGCGCGTGTCGGCGCCGCTGCTGACGTTAGGGATGCCGCTCAACGCCTGGCCCAGGTCGTTGGTGCCGTAGGAGCGCAGGCTTTCGGTCTTCACGGAATCGATGGCCTGGGGCACGTAGCGCACAGAAGTGGCGGTGCGAGTGGCGGTGCTGGTTTCCTTGACGCGTGGGTCGTCTTCGTCAGCCTCGGCATTGATCGAGGTTTCAGGCAATACCGTGGTCGCATTGGCAAAACCGACAGACAGCAAAACGGAGAGGCCTAGGGAAATGGGCGTCAGGCGTGGGACAAGCATGGGGGTGAGTATCCAAATGGTCTGGCAGGGAAATAGTGCGCGAATGGTAATTCTTTGCATTTGCGCTTGTTATCTATTCCCTGTGGTGTTGCCTGTTAGATTTGTTACTTGATGTGTTTTTGTCGGTGTACAGGCACATTTGGTGACTTTCATTGCAGCGCTTTAGCTCGCTGCTTAGACGAATATCGCCTAAATACAGACGATTCACGAAATTGACACTTAGTTCAATGCCCGCATAGGATTGCGCCCAACGCCTGTGGCTAACCACCATGACTAAATCCAATAAAAAAGGCCTGCGGCAGTTCAGTCGTCCGCGGGCCTTCTTTTTGCGGAAATAAAGTCGACACCAGAAAAAAGCAATACGGAGCCTGGTGTCACAGCGCGTACTCAACCCGTAATAAGGAATATAAGAACATGTTGAAGCAACGGATGAGTCTGATCGCTCTGGGGATTTTGAGCGCATCGACAGCAATGGCAAACGACCAGGAGCAATCCAAGGGTTTCGTTGAAGATAGCCACCTGAACATCGCCGCACGTAACGCCTACATCAGCCGTGACTACAAAAACGGCAAGCAGGACAAAGCCGAATGGGGCCAAGGTTTCATCGGCAAGTTCGAGTCCGGCTTCACCCAAGGCACCGTGGGTGTGGGTGTGGATGTGATCGGTCAATACGCTATTCGCCTGGACGGTGGTAAAGGTCGCGCTGGCGCCGGCGGTATCGATTTCTTCAAACAGGGCAATGGCACTATCGATGACAACGGCAAGCCCAACCCGGGCTCGGCGCCACACGACCTGGCCAAAGGCGGCGCTGCCGTGAAGTTCCGCGTTTCCAACACCGTGCTCAAGTACGGTGATCAGTTCCCGGCCGTACCCGTGCTGCAGTACGACAACTCCCGTCTGTTGTCGGAAACCTACACCGGTACTTCGATCGTCTCCAAAGAGATCGCCGGTCTGCAACTGGACGCGGGTCACTTCACCAAAGAAGCACGCAAGAGCATGGAAGGCACCGACAGCGGTCGCCTGAAAAGCATCGACTATATCGGTGGCAGCTACAAATTCACCGAAAGCCTGTCGGCTGCCTTGTACGCTTCCGACATGCAGGACGTGCTGAAGAAGCAATATATCAACGTGAACTACGTGCTGGCCCTGCCGGAGAAACAGTCGCTGACGTTTGACTTCAACGGCTACAAGACCAAGTTGGACAAGAGCTTTGCCCTGGAGAACCAAAAGGACGAAGACGCTCGCGACAACAAGATCTGGAGCCTGGGCGCCACATGGGCCGTTGGCCCGCACAGCTTCACCATCGCCCACCAGCGCAGCACCGGCGACACCGGCTACCTGTACGGCGGCTACCGTAACGCTGGCGGCATCGGCGACGGCGGCAACACCATCTTGCTGGCCAACTCCTACTGGTCTGACTTCAACGGCAAAGATGAGCGCTCCTGGCAAGCGGGCTACGGCCTGGACTTCACGCCTTTCGGCGTGCCTGGCTTGACCTATAACATTGCTTACGTGCGTGGCACCAACATCGACGACGGTACCAACCGTGGCCGTGGCACTGAGCGTGAAATCTTCAACCAGTTCAAATACGTCGTTCAGAGCGGCCCAGCCAAAGACCTGAGCCTGCGTGCTCGCGCTTCGTGGTTGCGCGTGTCCAACAACGCCAGCGAGTACAACGTTGGCGGTAACGAAATCCGTCTGTTCGCCGACTACCCGATCAACGTTTTCTAATTGATCGAGCGTCGCGCCTGATTCCAGGCAATAAGAAACCCCGACTGGTTCGGGGTTTTTTATTGCCTGGCGGCGAGTGTTTTCGCCTGGGTGGAGTGTCCTGAATGTCAGGCCTTGATCGGCGCAAGCTTCTTGCAGTTTTCCTTGCGTGCGGGGTATTGCTCGCACTTGCGCAGCACGGTTTGTACCTGCTGCGTATTCTGCAGTTGCTGGTTGGCCAACAGCTTTTCAGTGATGAACAGTTCTTCCGAGCCCAGATTGCGTTCGGCCTTGTCGATCATAGCCAGCGCCGCTTGCCCATCACCCCGCTTGAGGTGGTAGCTGATCATCAAGTCATAGGTAGAAGGGCCAGCCAGGGACCAGTCCTTGATCGCCTGCAACTCTTTCAGCGCTTCGCTGTTTTTACCCTGGGCCAGGCGCACGGTATAGGCGGTGCGCCGAATACTCGGCTGGTCCCTGACCGGCGAAGCCAGTGCCATGCGGATAAACCTTTCGGCATCCGGCACTTTGTTTTTCTCCAGGGCATCAATTGCGAAGTACGCGTCTTTATAACCCTGCAAGGCCTTCGCCACTTGGGGCGTGTTTTTCATCTTCGACCAGCTTTGCGGGTTGACCCGGGCGCGGCGTTCCTGGCGATATTCGCGTTGCAAGTACTGGCGCAGCTCGGTGTCGCGGTCCATGGCCGACATATGCGAGCGGTTGAAGTACTGGGTGGTTGCGGTGATGCCGGTGGTCAGGCCGTCCTTGACCAGCACGTCCAGCTCTTTGGTGAACTGGTTGAGATTGAACTGCTGCAGCGAATCCTGCATGGCATTCTTGCGCGCCGTGAGAAAGCCCGTGAGCAATGGCTTCTGCTTGCCCTGGAAGTCGTTTGAGGCGCTCCAGGCTATGGGTGGCGGCGCGCGGGGCGTAACCGGCGCGGATCATCAAGTCGGTGCCGAGCAGGTCGGCCTGGTCTTCCTGGCTGCGGCCCCAGGCGGTGCTCCACACCTGGTCGGAAAAGGTATTGGCCAGGGCGGTGTACAGCACTGTGTTACCGATGGTCTTCTGGGTGCCGGCCGGGTCTTTGCTGAACAGTTTCATCGTCCCGGAGCTGCGGTCGACGCCCGTATCGGCAGCCATGGTGGCCAAGGCGACCGTGGAGGCGACGGTGGTGAACATGTCCTTTCTGCTGCTGGAAGGCGGCCATGCGGTCATGGTGATGCAGCAGCACATGGCTCATTTCATGACCAAGCATTGCCGCGATTTCGTCTTCGCTGGCAACGTTGTCGAGCATCCCCAGCGGCACGAACAGGTTGCCGTAAGGGTCCGCCGATGGCCCGAAACCATAACTGTCGGTGATCTTCACCTGTAGCGGCGGCAACTCCCCCGGCCAGCCCTTGGACAAGCGCGTGACAATGCCCTGCAAGTAGCCTTGCAGCATCGGGATATCCACCAGGTTCTGCTGGCGCGCCTCGGCGGCCGGCACCGCCCGCCCGTCATAGCTCAGGCGCTGCTGGCTCTGGCGCTGTGGGTCGAGCTTGTAATACTGGCGCACGTCGGTGTTGTCCACATAGTGGCCCTGGACCCGGGACTGGGTCGAAGGCCCCACCAGGTTCAGAAACGCCTGGTCTGCGCCCTTCAAAGTCGCGCAACCACTGAGCACGGAACAGGCCAACAGGCTGGCTGCCACTCGATATCCCTTCACCGCAACGCTCCTTTTATTGATTGCAACCGGCACCAAAACCGATGGTGGAATTATTGCGGCTGTCCTTGGCCTGGCTTTTGGTCAGGCCCTGGCAAGGCAGGTCGACGACGTTCAGCGGTGGTTCGATACGCAGGTCCATGGTGTCCAGCCAGACCTTCTGGCCGGCCAGTTCTACCTGCACCAGGTCCAGCGCCTGGTTGTACTGCAACACCGGTACGGGCAGGGTGGGCGCATCCTTTTTCGCCAGCTCACGCTGTTGCTTGCCCTGTTCGTCGAGCACCGTCACCGGGTCGGCCAGGAACGCCTGGATACTGTGGGTTTCCGCCCAGGCGCTTGGGGTGAAGAGGGCAGCGAGCAAGACGATGAGGCTTCTGTTCATCCTTGGGTTCCTTGAGTCAAAGGGCAAAGCGGCACACTCAGCGATCGCGGTCGAAGAAGGCTTCGATCCGCTCGCTGAACAACACCAACGACAGCAATACAATGCCCAGCACGTTGACCGGGGTGATGTCATTGAGGCTCAGCAGCACACTGACCGCCGCCAACATCGACATCACCAACAGCCACGACGGGCACGGCGAGGTAAAAAACCAGATTTCCTGGCGCCGCCAACGGCTCCAGGCGCGATGGCCCGCCAGGCGCCGTGCGTGCAGCGCCTTGAGCACAGCAATCAACGCCAGCAGCCCGAGCTCCAGCAGGTCCAGCCAATTGAAGGGCAGGGCGGGGAAATTGGCCGGTTCATGGTCGTAGTTCATGCCTGAATTGATCAGGTTATCCAGGGCCATGGCGTGCAGGTAAACGCCGGGGAGCTGGCCATGTACCGGTGACTCCACCAGATCCCCCGTGGACGCGATATTGGCGCCCACCAGTACCAGGCGGTCGCGCAGCAACTCTGCGATCAGTGCCTGATCGTCGGGGTCGCTGACCTCCAGGTCACTGGCCGACAACGTCAGCGTATAAGGGCACCGCGCCTGGGCCGAGTCATCGAGCTTCCAGAACACGGCCTGGAACAACTGCGCCACCCCGTCCAGCAAGAAATGCCGCGCCGCTGCGCAGTGGCGGATATCAGCAATACGCGCCTGTTCAGGCGCCAGCTTCAGCCCCCATTGCACCGCGATGGGCTGGCGCTGCGCAGCGGTTTGCGCATCCACCGGCGGCGGCTTGCACTCGTGCATGGCACAGAACTCCCGGTACAGCGCCAAAGCGGGGGTTTCCATCAGCCCGGCCTGGGTTTGCTTGGCCAATGGATACTTGTCATCCACCCCTTCCCACACCACAAGGGCTGGGCGGCTGACCTGCATAAAAGGCGCCAGCGTATTGGCCTGGCCCGCCTCCCCGCGCGCCAAACCGGTATTGGCCAACCACAGCGGGATGCCCTGGCGTTGATAACGCTCAAACACATTCGCCAGCAAACTGACTGCCCCGCGCCGGATCGCCCAACGAGTGGTCGTGGCTATACAGCAAATCCACAAACACCGCCCCAGGCTTGTACGCCAGCAAACGCTTGAACAACTTGCTCTGCTCGCCGTAGGGCATTGGCCATGAGTTGTCATTGCGCATCAGGTAGGCATCATCAATCAGCACCACCGCCACCCGCTGCTGCCCAAGGCTCGGGTAGTGGCTGGCGAACATACGATTGAGCCACTGCGCCGACGCCTTGTCGCTGGAACTGGCCAGGCCGAAAGGATCAAGAATCGCCAGCAACACGATGACGACCGCCAGCCAATAGCGGCGGTATTTGAACAGCGGAGGGTTCGACAACATCCATGTCTCGATTAAAGGCACAAGCAAGGCGGGGTTTTTAACCGGAGTTGGAGGGAGTGTCAAATGGAAAAGTGGCTAATTGCCATATAGCGCCCGACATGCGGATCGCCACTCGCAAAAAAGCCCCGACCTATTCAGCCAGGGCTTTCTCCTGTGAGCGCCGGGCCCGTCAGCCCAGGCACTGCACGACTTCGTTACGCCTCAACATTCCCAGGCGACTCCAACACCTTCACCACATCATCAATCACCGCCTTGCTCATCTCCTGCAAATAATGCGACGCCCAGGCATAACGGTCCGTGTCCTGCGTCATCGCCGCGTCTTCCGCGAGCAGCTTGGCGAGGTGGAGCAAGTCGGAAACGTGATGCAAGGCCTCATGCAGGGAAACACCGCTGTTGACGCGGAACAGAGGTTGGTCGGAGTGAAAGGAAAAGGGGGTGACGCCGAGGGTGGTTAACGCGGTTGGATTTGGAGCGGTCATTGGTAGAACTCCCGTATCGAGTGAGAGCTACCACGTTCGTTCTCAGGCGAATGGGTGGCAGCTGTGCGCAGGCTGAGAAACCGGAGATACAGGAACCCGGCAGACCCGAAGGTCTCCCACGCACAGCCGCCATTGCACGAATTGTGAGGCGAAAAAAAACGCCTGCAAATCGGGTTTGGGGGCGCTTGGTGCGCCTGCATCTTGCCGGGTTCTCAGGCCCGGTCGCTGAATTGGCAGCGACAGGAGGGAGGGTAGCGTGGCGGGGCGTGGGGAGCAATCGGGAAAATGGATTGGTTAGGCGCCTGCTGGGTAAAGAGCAGGTGTTGATTGGATAATTATTGGTTTTATGGGAGCGGCATAATTATTGGCTATCCATAATTTTCTATAAAAGCTTGATTGCTAGCGAAAGGCACTGGCTGAGGTGAGAAGGCGCTTGAGGGCATGCCACGTAGATCGTCGGTGGATTGGGTGGCACACGAGGCTCCCGGATTGCGGTGTGTGGACAATAAAGAGGACGTGCGGAAACTACAGAGCCCTCACGTTTCTGCGAGGGCTTCGTTTTTGTATGGTGCGGCACCAGGAATCGAAAATGATCATAACTATATGATTTCCAATATTTTATTATTTTTACGTGTGGGTCGCTATCTCTAAAAGTACCCTTTGTCACTCTCCCGATGCTTCATAGACGCAAGAAAAGCCAAACTAGGCCTGATTGAGCCAAATTTTGGTTCGCCTCGCTTGTTCGACAAGCCAAAGTACACGAAGCGAAATATCATTGAGCGGATGTTCGGCTGGCTGAAAGACAACCGCCGGATCGGTACTCGCTACGACAAGCTTTTCTGTGATGGTTTCGCTAGCTTAATTCGTTGTGGTGCTTATGACAGCTAGTTTCGTACAGAGCCTAGACTCGCCTAGTGCCGCTGGGTATTCTCAGCTATCAGCTTGGGGTTATGGCTCTGCCTCGCGTAACTGGTATGACTGTTATCAAGGAATGAATTCATGAAGCTCGTAAGCGCAACTGTGGGACCCTTTCGCTCGATCAATGAGCCGCAAACAGTATCGATTGATCCGGAAGTAACCGTTCTGGTGGGCATGAACGAGGCTGGGAAAACTGTATTCCTCAAAGCTCTGCACAAAACTAATGATGCTTTGGGTAAAGAGTCTTTTAGTATCACGGACGATTATCCGAGAAAGGATGTTACCGCCTACAGGCGTCGTCATGAAGATGATCCGGATGTCGCAGTTAAGCTGACATATATGCCGAACGCAGCTGAGATCGCTCGGGTCAATAAATTGCTTGGCACAGATATTGTGGAGGGCTTTGAATTTTCGATATCTTATTATTATAGTAACTCGGCAACTATTTCGATTAATGTTCCTGATGGTCCGGCGTTAAAGCGTATGGCGGCTGATGCTGCTCTGAGTGATGCTGTAAAAGATGTTTTCAAGAGTGCGACAAGCATCCGAGCAGCTTCGAAAACGCTGGCGACTCTGGAGTCTCCTAATGATGCTGATAAGGCATTAATGGACTCTATAGTTAAGCGAATAGCCGTAGCAGATAGGAATACTGGCTGGAACCAAATTTCCTCACACGACGCGTATATCAATTTTCAGACGTCTATACCAAAATTTTTGTATTTCAGTGACTACGACCTTCTTCCAGGAAAGCTAAATCTCTTGGACCTCAAGCAGCGAGTAAAGGCTGCTGCTGCGGATCCTGCAAATTCGCACAAGCAGATAGAGCCAAAGCACCAAGCGGTTCTGGCACTGCTGCGGATGGCAGAAGTTGATCTGGATGACTTCGATAGCGGCAAGTCTTACGAGGAGCTGAAATCACAAATTGAAGCCGTCTCTATTAGCTTGACTGATCAGGTTCTGGAGTTCTGGAAGCAGAACGAGGACCTTGAGGTTGAAATAGATATACGTACAGACACTTCTGAAGCAGCCCCATTTAATAACGGTCCTAACATTTACCTCCGGATTAGAAATCGGCGTCATCGTGGGGTTTCAACGCCGTTTGACCAGAGAAGTCGCGGTTTTATTTGGTTTTTCAGCTTCTTGGTGTGGTTTGATAGCGTCCAACATCAGATTGATGCAAGTGGTAAGATCAGCAATAAAGCGCTAGTTCTCCTACTGGATGAGCCTGCCCTTGCGCTCCATGCTCTCGCACAGACGGATTTCCTGAGCTACATCGATCACCTTTCCGAAGACTACCAAGTCATCTATACCACTCATTCGCCATTTATGGTGCACTCCGACAGGCTGCATCAAGTACTGGTTGTGGAAGACAAGCCAAAGGTTGGCACGGTGATTTCCAATAACCTTTCTGGATCTGATCCCCGCACCATTTTCCCCCTTCAGGCAGCGCTTGGTTGGAACCTGGCTCAAAATCTATTTGTAGCGAAATACAATTTGCTCGTTGAAGGTATATCTGAGCTATCAATATTGCAGGCTATGTCTCATATGGTAGAGGCAGCTGGTGGTGTGGGTTTGATTAGTAACGCTACTATCGTACCTGTCGGCGGACTGAGCAATGTGGCTACTTTTGTCTCGCTGTTGGGCGCCAATGGTCTAAATCTCGCCGTGCTGCACGATTACAACGGCAAGCCAGAACAGAAGCTGGAGTCGCTTGTGCAGCAAAAACTGCTCAAGAAAAAATCTGTATTTAACTTTTCCCAGTTTCGTGACTTAGACAAATTTGGTGAAGATAGTATCGCTACCGATGTTGAAGATCTGCTGGATCCTGAAAAATACATAGCCGTTTTTTCTCAGGTCTTCAAAAAGGAGCTTAATGGGAAGGTGGTGATGGAAAGCGATCTCCCGTCAGGTGATCGTATTATTCACCGCATTGAAAAATACCTTTCTGGCAACGGTATCAAGGTTCGTCCATCAGGAGGTTATAACCATTACGCGGTTGCTGCTGCTTTTGTGCTTGGCATCGCAGAAAACTGCACCGAAGACACCGTCACCCGTTTTACGGCGCTGTTCAAAGATATCAATTCCGCACTGAAGTAGTTGAGAAACTCAGCTTGGAAGGAGCCCAAGTTAGGCTACGGTCAGCCGCATTCATGCGTTCGGGTGTGGTTGGCGCTATGTTTGGCTCGAAGCGCGTGCGATCTAGCTATGCGCCTGTGTCCCTGGTGCGCGTTGTGATACTTGATCACGGCTCCGTTTGCCGAAATTGGCATGACGTTGCTTTTTCGTCATGCCAGGTCACGCCTGCGAGATTTAGGTCATTCAGGTCTGTCAGGCTTAATCATCGGCTCTGTGCCTGATCAGGCCGCTAGATGCATCGATGTAGTGATCGTCTCCAAGGTCAATTTCATAGATCTCTTTATTACCTGAAAAATAGCTTCCCTTACCCAAGGATCGAGGCTGCAAAGTTAATGGCTGTAGCCGAGAACTTGAAGAGGTTTGAAAGTAGCGGAAGATATCATCGTCACACCGATAGCGACTCATTTCACCGTGAAGGCTGTTTTCGTACGTCACTGAGGATCCGAATTTTTCTTCAATAAACTGCTCCACCAGCCCAGTCATTTGGTCTGGATTCAGGCGAAAGCATTCACTAGCGTTACCTGTACTCTGGTGAGCGATCCTCTCAAGGCCGCACTGATACTCAAGGTGGTGTAGCAATTTTTCTTCGATTTCGTGGACGTTGCCGCGAACGATGTTGAAAGCAGTGTAGATGCAATAGCTGGGGTTTTGCGAGGATCTGTGGCGAGTGTGTAGTTCATTGGTGGTTTTTCCAACTTTGGACCACTCGAATTTTTCAACATCGCAGCCGATGTATATCCAGTTGCCATTATCGAACATCTCATCTAGATCATCGTTATCGTCGTCATACGGGCTCAATTCTAATCTCCTTAATAGTACAGGTGTAATGCGAGAGTTTCATATGATCACAAGCTGCTTCGATCTGGCTGCGGATCACATCGAATAGTACATCTCATTGGACGAGTTGTTCGACATCCGAGCGGCCCACGTTTAACCATGTTTGCCAATTGCTGTCGGTTGTGATTATCAGGATATGGTCCGACTCATTGATTGAAAGCCCATGGTTTCTCTAGGCGTCGAGCGAGCAGCCGGGCTGTCAGCACGTAGTAATACCGCGCTGCCTCACTGCGCTGGCTCATCCGATGTTCGAGAAACCAAATCAGATGCTTCCTCTGCCAGCCCCAAGGCGTCTCTCGCTGCCAACGTTTAGCAATCTCAGCTTGGATAAGCTTTGCTTGCCGCAAATGGCGTTGCTGCGTCGCGTGCGATCCGGTCAGCGCGCCAGCCAAGAACAGTTCCATATCGAAGGGCTTACTCACGTCCGCCCTCCAATGTAGGCAGAGACCACATCGATCCGACCGTGCCCCAGTTCATAGCTGATTTGCCTCCGGGCCTCACGATCAAGGCACCGATCTACCTGGTGACATTCACCACCGTTGATGGGGGCGCGGTGCTGGGTGATTTGCTTGTAGCGCTCACACGCGTATGCCGCTCGTAGTTCGTGAAAGCCTTTGAGGTTGTGTACATGGAGGGTGTCTCGTGCCGGACGGACGATTTGCTGCAGAACACTTAGGTAGTTTTCGTTTGGAGCAATCAGGTTGCGACTACCCGCAGGCGACACCTGCTGTGCAAACCCAAGCGCGCCCCGAATATACTCGGTCACCGTAATCCAACGGGGTGCCGATGCTCCGGCGCGTCCGCCCTTGGTGCCGTCCTGAATGTTGATCTTGCCTAAGTGTTCAGACTCACGAGTTAACCGTGGCAGATCAGCCAAGATGGCCTCACGCAAGCGCATGCCGGTGGCTCGCGCCAATAGAACAATCGCGGCGGTCCGCAGGTGATGATGGCTGCAAAGCGCGTCGACGATCTGTTTAACTTGTTCGCGGTCTTGACCCTGCGGCAACGAGTGTCGAACCCCGGTGCGCTGCATACCCAGCGCCTTGCTCGGGCTGGGCAATTTCACGTTCTGATCACCGCGAAGCGCAGCCATGGTCCTGTTAACGCTGGACAGCCGGTTTTGTGCGGTGCTGACGGCGAGGCCACCGCGCCCAACCACGTCGCGCAGGTACGCTGAGTAATCCGCCAACACCTCCCGATCAATCTGCCGCGCATCATTGATGCCGGGCCCGTTCTCAGAACGACACCACTTCACAAATGCCTGCCATCGATCACAGTGCGCTTTAACCGTGCCGTAGTGGCCACCGCCGAACATATCTTTCAGCGCCTGCGGCCCCGCATAGCTCAGTTGCCTGCCGTAGCCAAAATTGCGGGCATCGCGCCTACCCACTAATGCCATGTAGGTTCCCTCATCTTCTTTCTCCGATCCTCGCCCCACGTCATCCCGCCACGAATGTTGAGTGTTATCAGGGATCAAGGCCCCTGCGACCTGTTAGGGTTGTCCACTAACGCGGGACTGGCGGCTCCTTACGACCGAGAGCTTGGGCATCTCATGATCTGGCCTCCTGAACACTTCCGAGGAAGTGGGCGGGTGGAGGCTGCACTGGCTGACGAGACCGGCGCCGCGAGATCCTGAGTCGGGTGAAGGCAGTGAATCGATGACCGGGGCATACCTGACTGTCAGTCAGGTGCAGTCCATTCCGTGGGCTGCGGCACCATCATCTGCATCGCTGTTGCTGGTGACTTCGGTGTTTGTCACGCCGATTGTCACGAGGCGAAATGCCGCAAAGCCTTGTACGAGTTGGGCTGCAGCAGTGGTAGGAGCGCCCGTCTCTTTCCGGGAGAAAGAGACGGGCGCAGGTTGGCGCAAGGAAATGGCCACGCGGATAGGTTGCTGCAGGGCAGCTATGAAAGGGAATGAGTTGCCGCAGTGGGCACACTGGTAAAAGTAGGCATCCATCACATCGCTGTGACCGTGCGAGCCGCCGGACGCTAATCGCACTTTGGGAGAGCCACCACGGTGTGGCGCAGCCTTAAAGGTTCTGGCTACCTGGGTTGCTGTCAACGACAGCGCTTTGCCCGATCTTTTCTACGCCTGTGGATAATTCGGGTCAAGGCTCGAATTTTCGGGAGCTCTGCGGCTGTGGATGAAATTATCCACCGGTGGAAATCAGTGGTTTTCCACAGATAGTTGTGGGGGCTTTAGATTTTTTAAGTTAGGTCCATCCAAGCAGGGCGGCTTTGCAGCCCTGTTTGGATGGACCCGCGTGGACAAGCGGATCGCTGAGATATGAAGACCGAGCGCTTACTCGGTTGCGCCACGTTTTGCTTTTAGGCGAGTGACGTTCGCTCCTGTCTGGTTCGCGAATTCGTGTGGAGTGACATGCTCCTGCCGGTTGGCCTCCAGATACCGGCTCCACCAGTTCATGATCAGTCTGCGCTCCTCAATGAACTCGGCCTTGTGGATGTAAGCGGCGCGGACGTTGTTGCGTTCCTTGTGGCTCATCTGCCGTTCAATGGCTGTCTCCGACCACAATCCTGATTCGATCAGTGCGCTGCAGGCCATCGAACGAAAGCCATGGCCGCAGATTTCGGTTTTGGTGTCGTAACCCATATTTCGAAGCGCGCTGTTCACCGTGTTTTCAGACATCGGTTTCGACGGGTTGGCATCGCCTGAAAATACCAGGTCGAATTCGCCGGTGAGGGTGCGGATCTGTTCAAGCAGGGTCACGGCTTGCGGCGATAAGGGTACAAGGTGGATGTCCCCGGCCATCTTCGTACCTCTTGTTGAAAAGGGTACTCCGTCCAACGCGGGTCGAGTGTCCGGTATCTCCCAGGTGCCGCGCTTGAGGTCGAACTCGCTCCAGCGGGCGAAGCGCAGTTCGCTGGAGCGGACAAACACATGCAGCGAGAGCATGACTGTCAGCCGAGTCAGCGTTCGTCCTTTGTAGGTGTCGATGCGCTCCTGCAATTCAGGCAGACGCGATAAGGGTAAAGCTGGGCGGTGAACTACCCTCGGGGCTTTGATCAAACCTTCAAGGTCGGAGGCAGGGTTTGCCGCGATCTGTCGAGCACGTTTCGCCTCGCGCATGATGCTTTGCAGGTAGTTTTGTACCCTTAAGGCGACGTCAATCGTGCCACGCTTCTGGATTGCTTCCAGAGGTTGCATCAAGTCGTGAGTGTCTAGGTCGACAATAGCGCGATCACCGATTAGAGGAAAAACATGGGTTTTGAGGCGGCTCAGGACCGTCTTGGCATGGCCCGGAGCCCATTTGGCAGACATCGCTTTGTGCCAGTCCAAGGCTGCGTCCTCAAAGGTTCGGCCTCGGATTGTGGCTTGCGTCTTGGCTTGATGTTTGGACTCGATGGGGTCGATGCCTTCCGCCAGCATCCGCTTGATCTCCAGCCGCTTCTTGCGCGCATCGGCGAGGCCGACCACGGGGTAGTTGCCGAAAGAGGTCAGTCCTTCACGACCATCAGGTTTTACATACCTGAAACGCCAGCCTTTGCGGCCATTGGGTTGGACTAAAAGGAAGAGGCCGTCGCCGTCGAAAAGCTTGTAGGCGCGGTCGGTGGGCTTGGCTGAACGGCAAGCCGAATCAGAGAGTGGGGCAGTGGTGCGCGACATAAGGGTACTCCTCCCTTTATCGAATGACCTTACCCCTATCTTTATCCTTAAAACGGCTGGTATCCATAAGATTTTGGCGGAATCCGACGGAACGCCAAAACGAAAAAACCCGCCAGAAGGCGGGTTTTTCGGGGGTTCCAGAGATTTTGAAAGCCTTCTCTGGAACCTTGTATGGTGCCGGCACCAGGAGTCGAACCCGGGACCTACTGATTACAAGTCAGTTGCTCTACCAACTGAGCTATACCGGCGTGTTAGGGCGACGATTATAGCGATTGGAAAGCTTCTGTAAACCCCTGAATTCTGACTATTTTTGCAGAAGGAGAGGTTTTCTTCGAATGGCGGGTTTTCCTCGTCCCTCAAGCGTCAATTCCCATCCCCGCAATCCACGGTGAATTTCATCTATTCCATCACCCTGCCTCTGCTCTTTGGAACCGAGGTAGGTCATATATGCGTGCATTCACCACGCCGCAGCCTGGCTGTCTCGCGAAGCTTTCCGGCTGCTGAAAGGCCCAAAAAAAACATCGCACAAATTACGCTTTATACGCTTACCCCAAATGCTTATGCACAATCGGCAGGTAGATAACGTGATGAAGCAGCCGTTTTGTGACAGCGTTCTATACGCGCCGCAACTGCCTGTTTTGTGTGCGTTTTATTTTGTGAACAAAAAATGACCAGGGTCGATTTTGGCCTGTAACGCAGATAGATACTGGCTCGGTAAAGATTTCATCAACAGAGTTATCCACAGGGTCGTGTGGGAAATTTCGCGCCTTAATCGCGCTCGGCCAGCACCATCAAGTTGCGCGGCGTCAGCGCTGTTTCACAGAAGCTGCCGACCTCGACGTTGTAACCTCGCTCTTGCAGGAACAATGCTCGATCGAGCACCAGCCACATTTCCAGCGGGCGTCGAAACAGGCCTCTTACCAGCTCCAGGTTTCGCACCTCGGCCAGGCGGTGCCAGCCGTGTGCCTCCAGCGCCGTCCAATCCTGTTCGCCTGTGGATAAACCCTTTAGGTTCGCCAGTTCCTGGCAGTAGTCAGCGTAAGGTTTGTCCAGCCAACTGGCGGGCAGGGACGGCGTTGGCAGGTATTCGTCGCAACCGCGCAGCTGGCGTTGCAGTCGGTCAAAGCCCAGGCGTCGGGCCATGGACGTATCCCGTTGCTGGCGCACGCGGTTGCCGGCGGTGACGGTTTCGCTCAGGGGCAGGCCCAGATCATCAATGGACAGTTGCAGTCGGGATGCGCGCCCGGCAGCGGACAACGCCTGATAGTGGTCGGCGTTGATGCGGTTGTAGCAGCAGGGCGCCAGTGCCAGTTGTTTGCAGCCGGCGGCGCTGGCCAGTTGCAGCAGGCGCACGTGCAAATCGCCGCAGGCGTGCAGGGCGACTGGTGTGTGTTCGGGGTCAATCGCCATATCCGCCATGACGTTCTGCAGGCGATGGGCTGCGGGCAGGTTATGGCGGTCACTCAGGGCTTGGCCGGATGCGACCAGGGCTGGGTCGTATTCCAGGCAGGTCAACTGTTGGCCGGGTTGCAGCAGGCGGCGGCCTAGATGGCCTTTGCCGGCGCACCAGTCCAGCCAATGGGTGGGCGTTTCGGCAAAATTCAGCGCGGCGCCGAAGGCTTCGATCTGTTGCCACTTGCGTCCGGGTACGTCGACATTCAGGCGGTGGCGAGCAGGTTCAAGCATGTGCGTGGGTAGTTTATCCACAGCACTGAGGTGTAGCGCTTGGGCGGCCAGCTGTGGAAAAGGTGCGGGCGCAGGGAGGTCGTGTGGTTGGTTGTGACTGGCTTCGGCTTCGGCCAGTGAGCGCTGGCGCAGCCATCGGGACAGCGCCGGATGTTCGGCTTCCCAGGGTAAGTGCAGATGGGTAAAGGGCCGTGGTCGCCACAGCCCTTGGTGCTCGATCAGGAACCCATCCAGCGCCTTGAAGCGTGCCTCAGCGTCCTTGGCACGCATCGACGCGCAGCCATTTTTCCAGCAGTTTGAAGCCACGCACGAGGATGTAGGCCATCAGCAGGTAAAACAGCCCGGCCGCGAAGAAGATCTCTACCGGCAGGTAGGTGCGGGCGATGATGGTCCGCGCCATCCCGGTCAGCTCCAGCAGGGTCACGGTACTGGCCAGGGCGCTGGCCTTGAGCATCAGGATCACTTCGTTGCTGTAGGCTGGCAGGCCGATGCGCGAGGCGCGGGGCAGGATGATGTAGAACAGCGTCTTGGGCTTGGACATGCCCAGGGCGCGCGCCGCTTCGATTTCACCTGGCGGGATGGCCTGGATAGCGCCGCGCAGGATCTCGGCGATGTAGGCGGCGGTGTGCAGGGTCATGGTGACGGTGGCGCACCAGAACGGGTCACGCAGGTACGGCCACATGAAGCTGTTGCGCACCGCATCGAACTGCGCCAGACCGTAGTAGACCAGGAACAATTGCACCAGCAACGGCGTGCCACGGAAGAAGAAGATGTAGCCGTAGGGCAGGGCGCTCACGTACCAGCGGCGCGACGAGCGAGCAATGCCGAGCGGGATCGCCAGCAGCAGGCCGGCAATCACGGCGATGGCCACCAGCTCCAGGGTCAGGGTTGCGCCCTGGGCCAGTTTGGGCAGCCACTTGATGATCACGGCCCAGTTCAGGCCCAGGTCGAAGTGCGATAGCCAGCTGTAGTCGCCGCTCATTGGGTACTCCTTGCAAAGCCGCGGGCGGCGCGTTTTTCCAGGAAGTGCATGCTGATCATCGCCAGCACGGTCAGGCCCAGGTACATGAACGCCGCGACCATGAAGAAGGTGAACGGTTGCTTGGTGACGGTCACGCCGATCTGCGCGTGGCGCATGATTTCTTCAAGGCCGATCACCGACACCAGTGCAGTGTCTTTCATCAGGATCATGAACAGGTTGCCCAGGCCCGGCAGGGCGATGCGCCACATCTGCGGCATGATCAAGCGCGTGAAAATCCGCAGTTTCGACAAGCCCAACGCCACACCGGCTTCGCGGTGGCCCTTGGGAATGGCGAGGATCGCGCCGCGGAACACTTCGGTGGCGTAGGCGCCAAAGCATAGGCCCAGGGCAATCACCCCGGCGGCAAAGGCACTCAGGGACAGGTCGGGGTTACCGAAGAACTCCCCCAGGGCACGCATCAGGTTGACCGTGCCGAAGTAAATCAGCAGCACCCACAACAGCTCGGGAATACCGCGAACGATGGTCGAATAAGCACCGCCCAGCCATTGCAGCGGCTTGTACGGCGAAGTCTTGGCCAAGGCGCCGGCAAGGCCGAGCACCAGCCCCAGGCACAGGGCCGTGAGCGCCAGTTTGACGGTCATCAGCGCGCCAGCGGCAAGCGCCGGGCCGAATCCGTAGAGATCGAAATTCATGGTGTTTTCATATCGCGGCAGGCATTGCTGAAAGCCGACGCGCTCACAGGAGCGCGCCGGGCAGGCCGTTCAGGTCATTCGATGCTGAACGGGAAGTACTTGTCGTTGATTTTCTTGTAGGTGCCGTCTGCCTTGATCTCTGCCAGGGCTTTGTTCAGGCGCTCGCGCAGCGGGTCGCCCTTGCGTACGGCGATACCGATCTTGTCGCTTTCTACCACCGGGTCGCCTTTGAATTCATAGGCCGAACCGTCTTTGCTCTTGAGCCACTCGTACTGCACGTACTTGTCGGCGAGGATGCCGTCCAGGCGCCCGGAGGTCAGGTCGAGGTAAGCGTTTTCCTGGGTGTCGTAGAGCTTGGCTTCGGTGTCCGGCAGCTTGTCTTCCAGGTAGGTACCGGCCAGCGTTGCACGCTGTGCACCGATCACCTTGCCCTTCAGATAGGCGGCGTCTGTCTTGAAGTCCGCTGTGGCTTTGGGTGCGATGAATTGCAGCTTGTTGGAGTAGTACGGGTCGGTGAAATCGACAGCCTGCTTGCGTTCATCGGTGATCGACAGCGAGGACACCAGGAAGTCGAACTTCTTGGCGTTCAGGGCCGGGATGATGCCGTCCCAGTCGGACACGTACACTTCGCACTTCTCGACTTTCATCTTGGCGCACAGGGCGTCGCCGATGTCTTTGTCAAAGCCCACCACATTGCCGCTGGCGTCTTTATTGTTGAACGGCGGGTAGGCCGCTTCGATCCCCATTTTCAAGGTTTCTGCCATGGCCGTGGCGCTGAACGCCATCGAGACGGCCGCAGCCAGAAGGAATTTTTTATAGTTCTGCATGCATGTTGCTCCGTTAGCGGTTGCTGGACATGAATTGTTTGCAGCGCGCCGAAAGCGGGTTTTCAAATACCTGCTGTGGCGATCCTTGCTCTTCTACCAGACCCTGGTGCAGGAACACCACTTCGCTGGACACCTGGCGGGCAAAGCCCATTTCATGGGTGACCAGCAGCATGGTGCGGCCTTCTTCGGCCAGTGCGCGGATCACATTAAGTACTTCCTGAACCATTTCCGGGTCAAGGGCCGAGGTGGGCTCATCGAACAGGATGACTTTAGGCTGCATGGCCAGGGTGCGTGCAATCGCCGCCCGCTGCTGCTGGCCGCCGGAGAGTTGGGCTGGGTAGGCGTGGCGCTTATCGCCGATGCCGACCTTGGCCAGCAGGGCCTCGGCCACTTCTATCGCTTCGGCCTTGCTTTGGCCGAGCACGCGGCGTGGCGCCTCGATGATGTTGTCGAGGATGCTCATGTGCGGCCACAGGTTAAAGTTTTGAAACACAAAACCGATTTCGCTGCGCAGGCGGTTGATCTGCTTGCCGTCGGCGGCCATCAGCTCGCCGTTTTTCGCGGCCTTGAGCTTGAGCTCTTCACCGGCCACCAGGATCTGGCCCTGATGCGGGTTCTCCAGCAGGTTGATACAACGCAGGAAGGTGGACTTGCCGGAACCGGAAGAACCCAGGATCGAGATCACGTCGCCGTCGCGTGCGGTCAGCGAGATACCCTTGAGTACCTCCAGC
This sequence comes from Mythimna loreyi, assembly GCA_029852875.1. Classification (NCBI taxonomy): domain Eukaryota; kingdom Metazoa; phylum Arthropoda; class Insecta; order Lepidoptera; family Noctuidae; genus Mythimna; species Mythimna loreyi. The sequence goes on from JARGEH010000038.1 coordinate 18,521, forward strand.
TCACCATAGCGTTTATGCAAGTTGCGGATTTCAAGCGCGGGCGTGGCCTCGGCCATGTGCGGTCCTCATTGTGTTCGGTGCGTGCTTCGCTGTTGGGCCGCCTTCCTGGCGAGGCGCCAAGCTAGCATAGCGTTTGGATGACAGCCAACAGCGCTGCGGACGGTTAACCGGTGGTCTGCGGCAAGGTGTCGCATCGGCACAGTAGCGTGTCGCGCCATCAACAACCGAACAGCCGTTTGAACCGGAAAAGCCACAGGCTTCGCGTAAAAAAGGGCGCGATGGTGCCAGCTTTGGCCGGGGGTTGGAAGGGTTAACCGGGCAAACGGTCCATATCAGCCCTTATATGGAGCGTCACGTACTTTTTGTGTGTGTTTTTGGTGCGCCTGTTCGTCTTGGATGTGGGTCGCACGGTAACGCTATAGCGGAATGCCATTGTTCTCAAAGACTTGCGATGACTGTTGAATTGTCCTACAGCCCGCGTCAATCGTGGTTTCGTAACATTTTGGCGCAAATCTTGCGTAAAAAATAAAGAACGCCCTGTTGGTTTCTTTTCACGAAAGAGGCAGCAACTGGGCGAACCGTTTTCGCAATTCCTCGCAAAGGTGTGTCAATGAGTAGTACGCAAAGCTCCAATGACCTCGAACAGGGGCTCAAACCGCGTCACGTCACCATGCTGTCAATTGCCGGCGTGATCGGTGCCGGTTTGTTTGTCGGCTCCGGCCATGCGATTGCTGCCGCTGGCCCGGCTGTGCTGTTGGCCTACGCGGCCGCCGGCACGCTGGTGGTGTTAGTGATGCGGATGCTGGCCGAGATGGCCGTTGCGTCACCGGACACGGGTTCTTTCTCAACTTATGCCGACCGCGCAATCGGCCACTGGGCCGGTTTTACCATCGGTTGGTTGTACTGGTGGTTCTGGGTACTGGTGATACCGTTGGAGGCCAACGCGGCGGCGACCATCCTGCATGCCTGGTTCCCCGATGTGGCGATCTGGGCCTTTACCCTGATCATTACGCTGCTGTTGACTGCGACCAATTTGTTCAGCGTGAAGAACTACGGTGAGTTCGAGTTCTGGTTTGCGTTGATCAAAGTCGTGGCGATCGTAGGCTTTGTGATCCTCGGCCTGGCGGCGATTTTCGGCTTCTTGCCCACCAGTCAGGTCAGCGGTGTGTCGCACCTGTTCGACACCCAGGGCTTTATGCCCAACGGCATGGGCGCGGTCTTGGCGGCGATCCTGACCACCATGTTCTCCTTCATGGGCACCGAGATCGTCACCATCGCCGCAGCGGAATCGAAGAACCCCGGCCAGCAGATCACCAAGGCCACCAACTCGGTGATCTGGCGGATTGGTTTGTTCTACCTGCTGTCGATCTTCATCGTGGTGTCCCTGGTGCCATGGAACGATCCGACCTTGGCTGCCGTAGGTTCCTATCAGACCGTGCTGGAACGCATGGGCATCCCGAATGCCAAGCTGATCGTCGATCTGGTGGTACTGGTTGCTGTAACCAGCTGCTTGAACTCGGCGCTGTATACCGCTTCGCGCATGCTGTTTTCCCTGGGGCGTCGCGGTGATGCGCCGGCTGTAGCCAAGCGCACCAACAAGAGCGGCACGCCTTACTGGGCGGTGCTGCTGTCCACCGGTGCGGCATTCCTGGCGGTGTTTGCCAACTATGTGGCGCCGGCTGCCGTGTTCGAGTTCCTGCTGGCCAGCTCCGGCGCCATCGCCTTGCTGGTGTACCTGGTGATTGCTGTGTCGCAACTGCGCATGCGTCAGAAACGTGCGGCGGCGGGCGAGAAGATCGTGTTCAAGATGTGGCTGTTCCCTGGACTGACCTACGCGGTGATGGTGTTTATCGTCGGCACCTTGACCATCATGCTGTTCCAGGAAGCGCACCGGGTCGAGATCATCGCCACCGGGATCCTGAGCTTGCTGGTAGTGCTGGCGGGGTTGTTCGTGGCGAGCCGCCGCAAGGCCCAGAAGCTAGGCGCAGCAGTGCTCAACTGACGGAATGTGATGCAAATGTGGGAGGGGGCTTGCTCCCGATACAGTGTGTCAGTCGCTGAGATGTCGACTGACACTCTGCATCGGGGGCAAGCCCCCTCCCACATTTTGATACGTGTCAGTCTGCTGGAGTTGTCAGCGACTGAGATGCTGAGCTTGCAGGTGGTATTGGGAGTGGGGAGCCGCCGCAAGGCCCAGAAGCTAGGCGCAGCAGTGCTCAACTGACGGAATGTGATGCAAATGTGGGAGGGGGCTTGCCCCCGATGGTGGTGTGTCAGTCACTTGGATGTTGACTGAGACTCTGCTATCGGGAGCAAGCCCCCTCCCACATTTCGATATGTGTCAGTCTGTTGAGGCTGTCAGTGCCTGGGATGCTGCCACGTAGTCTGCCTGGAACTGCGGCGATTCGATCCAAGCCAGCGCAGCGGCCTCGTCATCGCTGTCCGTCGCCCACTGCCGATATTCAATCAGCGCCGCCAGGATAAAGTCGGTCGCTTCCTCTTCGCCTTCCTGCTCCAGCACCAGCGCCAGCAGCGGGTGTGCCAGGAATACCGCGCACAGTGCTTGCTGGCTGGTCTCCCCTGCGGTGCGCATCTCGACGAACAGTTCGGTCAAGTCCACAGACTCAAGATCGATACGGCTGTCGTCGCCTGCGAACGCATCCGGCTTGGCCGCGACGGCGCGCTGGGTGCGGTTTTGCTTGGCCTTGGTCTTTGCCCGCTGGGCGCGTTTTTGCTGCTTGTTCGGCGAGGCCATGGGCTCAACGTCCTTGGGTTCTGGATCTGGGTGGGGTATTGAAGCGCAGGTTGAGGTAAATCCCAAGGAAATCCGGGCGGGTTTGGTCGTTCGTCGCGCTCGACCGTCAGGCCATAGATCAATAGGCTACGCCTTTGTCATCTGCCAGAGCGTCCTCATGACCCGCGATGCCCTTGAGCATAACCAGATCCCTCTCTATTTTGTCGCCATCCTGCTGGCCGCTGCCTGTGGTGTATACACGCCGCTACTGGCTCACGGTTTGAGCGTATTGATCACGCCCGCCATCGCGGTATTGATGTACGCGATGTTCCTGCAAATTCCCTTCCTCGATCTGCGCCAGGGTTTGGGCAATATCCGCTTTGTCTCGGCGTTGTTATTGGCCAACTTTGTTCTGGTGCCATTGCTGGTGTGGGCGCTGACCCGTGGCCTGCTGGGGCATCCCGCGTTGTTGGTGGGGGCATTACTGGTGTTGTTGACGCCCTGTATTGATTACGTGGTGGTGTTCACCCACATCGGCAAGGGTGACTCGCGGTCGATGCTGGCGGCCACGCCGTTGTTGTTGCTGTTGCAGTTGGCACTGCTGCCGGTGTACTTGGGTTTTATGCTGGGCGCACACTCGGGTGTGGTGGTTGAGATCGGCCCGTTTATCGAGGCATTCCTGTTGTTGATCGTGGTGCCGATGCTGCTGGCTGTGCTGACGGCCTACCTGGCGCGACGATCAACGCTTGTCGACAAATGGAGCAGTGCGTGGGCGTGGTTGCCGGTGCCGGCGATGGCCCTGGTGCTGTTTGTGGTGATTGGGTCGCAAATCACATCGGTGATGCGCGACATCGACCTGTTGCTGCCAGTGCTTGCGATCTACCTGGGCTTCGTCCTGCTGGCGCCGTTGATGGGGATCCTGGCTGCGCGACTGTTTGCGCTGCCTGCGCCAAGTGCACGGGCGGTGACGTTCAGTGCTTCGACGCGCAACTCGCTGGTGGTATTGCCGTTGGCGCTGGCGTTGCCAGAGGACGTGCGCGGGTTGGCTGCCGCGGCGGTGATCCTGCAAACCCTGGTCGAGTTGGTGGCCGAGTTGGTCTATGTTCGCCTGATCCCGGCAGTGGTGTGGCCCGCAAGTCGGTAAAAACGTGAATGTTCAGGTTCGTTCAGGCGCTATTCAGGGCTGCGGTCGGCACCATACGCCAGCGCTTCCCACCTGACAGGTCACCCGATGGATCATCGCAACCGTATTCGCCTGGAGTCCTTGGGCCTCTTTCTGATCGCCCTGTTGTTGTTCACGTTGGGGATCTGGGATCAGCAGCCCCAAGGCTTTGATGGGCGCTGGGCGTTGTTCATGCAGGAAATGTTTCGCCACGGCGCAAGTTTCTTCCCCACCACTTACGGTCAGCCTTACGCGGACTACCCAGGCACCGCGACCTTCTTCAGTTTTGTATTCGCCCGCTGGTTTGATGCACCGAATCATTTGGCGAATGTATTGCCCACCGCGCTTGCATCGGCCGGTGTGATCGCACTGATGTACCGCCTGCTGGCGCCGTTCAGTCGCCCATGGGCATTTTTGACGGTGCTGATGACGCTGCTCACCACACAGTTGCTCGAAAAATCGCGCTCGGTCTGCCTCGACCAGATGATCGCGCTGCTGTGTGTCGGCAGCTTCTATCTGCTGCACAGTGGTGAGCGCCTGGGGTCGACGCTGCGGCAACTGGCGGTGTTCCCGTTGTTCGTCCTGGCCTTTGCCATTCGTGGCCCGCTGGGGTTGATTGAGGTGTGTGGAGTGGTGTGCGTGTATTGGGCGCTGGGCAGGCCGGGCGAACGCGTCCGGCAAGTGCTGATCCACGGCGTTATCGGCCTGGTGCTGCTCGCAGTGTGCTGGTGGCTGCTGATGAAGCTCGCGCGATTGAGTGGCGGTGATGCCTTTGCTGATGAAGTGTTCAAGATGCAGGTCGGCGGGCGCTTGGATGAGTCCGGTGAGCCGTTCTATTTCTATTTCCAGCTGAGTTTGTACCGTTACTTCCCGGTGGTGCCGCTGGCGTTGGCCACCCTGGTCGCGCTGCGCCATCGCTGGCCGGAGCGCTGGGTCGACGGGCAGCTGCAACTGCTGGTGCGCCTCGGGGCGTGTGGCTTGATGATTCTGCTCGGGTTGTCGGTGCCGCACTTCAAGCGCGCTTATTACATCTTGCCGATGGTGCCGATGTTTGCGGCTGTTGCGGCCTATGGGCTGCTCCAGGCGCAAGGTTGGCTGTTGGGCGTGCGCCGTTGTTACGAAGGGCTTGTCGCAGCGCTGCCGGCGTTGTGCGTGGTTGTGTTGTTTGTGTGTCGGAACGCCTGGCACAAGCAGGGCTATTGGCCGGATATTTCCCTGCCGCTGATGATTGGTGCGTTGGTGGTGTTGCAACTCGCGGCGTTGATTGCCTGGCGCCGGCCGTTGCGTTTGGTATGGCTCAGCGTGATCGCACTGGCGGCGCAATGGTTGTTGCTGGTAGCGGTGATAGAACCGGCCAAGGACCTGCAATTCGACACCCGACGGTTTGTCAGCCAGGTGGAGGCGCTGCGGGAATCACAGCCGGGCCCTTTGGTATTTGTCGACCTGGCCCGAGACACCTGGGCGGTGCGCTACATGATGAATCTGGATCACGATGAGCAGCCACTGTTTGTCGGGCGTCACCAGCTTGAGAAACTGAGTGAGCTGCCCCGGCCATCCTGGGTGATTGTGCCGCGCAAGGAGACTGCGCTGTTGAAGGGCTCGCCGGTGGAGCAATTGGCGCCAAGCTTTGCGGGGCGGTTGAATGACAATCCGTTGATGGTGTTTTTGCTCAGGTGAAGAGGCCCTCGCACAGAGGGCCTATTGAACTACTGGCTATTTGCAGCGATACCCCTCAGGCATCGTCACCGTGTAATTGCGCTGCACGCGGTCCTGGAAGTTCAGGTTCTGCAGGCCCTGCTGCACCAGGAAGGCTTCGACCTTGGCCGCCTGGCAATCGTCGTTATAGGACGATACTCGAAGCACGTACACGGCGCGCCTGCTCGCCTCGTCCCGAGCGGTAGCCCGGAAGGTGGTGAGGGTGGTGTAGCCGGTGCGTTCCGATGTGCCTACCGGGCCATAGGAGGTGTTCGGGGTGCTGGTGCAGGTCAGTTGATCGGTCTTTTTCTTGTTCTTCTTGCACTGTGTGGTGGTGCTGTTTGCCACCTGGCCATACTCGGTAGCGGTGTAGCGGTAAGTGACCTGCTTGCTTTCGACGTCAAGGGTGATGGTCATTTTGATCGGTGCATGGTTCTTGGGCAGGGTGGTGTCGGTAAAGACATTGCGAAAGCCCTGGTCCTTCATGGCGCTGACCATGTCGCGCAGGTAGTACCGGGCATTGAGTGCGTTTTCGTCGCTGCCCCCGACAGACGTCACCAGTACGGTTGCCTGGCGGTCGAAGTGATAGTCCGGATCGGGTGTCGCGTTGATCGCTACGTCCATTTGCGTGGCGCATCCACTGAGTAGTGCAGTCAGCAGTAATAGCGAGCAGAGCAAGAGGCGTGTCATGAAAGAAACCTTACAGCTGTGAATGGGGTAAAGGGTGGACGATTGAAGCCAGTGAAAAACAAGCGCTCAAGCGCTTTGTGCAACAGGGCTCGGTCACTCTATCGCCGTATTGCGTTCTTCTGTCTCGATGGCCCCCTGGCGCGTAGCTTGCCCTGCGCAGGATGGGGTCAGGCAAAACACAAAGGGTGCGCGCACCTCGACTTCACCATCCTTGAGAACTGACGCAGGCGGAGCAGGCATTGGCGATGCGGCTGGAAGAGATGCCTGCACGGCAGCAACAAAAAGCTCAGAGCCTGAGTGACTGATCACGCGCTGACGCAACAAGTTGCCGTGGGCATCGATGATGAATTCAATATTGACCTGGCCTTCCAGCCCCTGCGCCTGGGCGTTTGCCGGGTAAAATTTGAACAGGTGTATATGGGTTATCAGCTGTTGTTCCCATAGCTGCTGTTCTGCCAGTTGCTCTGGGGAAGGGGTTCTTGCGCAGGCGCCAAGCAGCAGGGCAAGTGCGATCCAGCAATACTTCATACATATTTCCTTGAGCATTTTTTGCGTCCGTACTATCTGGCGCCACAGAGTATTTCAAATCCAGGCGCTTGGAAGGCTCACTCCCTCGACGGCTCTGTCGATGGGCGTGATCGGTGCCGGTATCGTGATTGCCTGACTCAAGGTGCTACTGCTCGGCATTCGGGTCCAGGGTGATCCAGAGCACATTAAATCGCAGGCAATAAAAAACCCCAAGGAACATATTGTTCCTTGGGGTTTCTCGGTATTTTGGTGCCCAGAGACGGAATCGAACCGCCGACACGGGGATTTTCAATCCCCTGCTCTACCGACTGAGCTATCTGGGCAACGGGGCGCATTAAACGGGTTTTTCAGGGGGTCGTCAAGCAAGTTTTCAAAAAATATTTAATTATTACCGTCGCTTACGTGCAGACCCCGGTTTTTGATCAATTATTGAGCAGGCGGCACGTAGCCGTCGGCCTTGGCGTATTCCTCGCCGGAAAAGAACTTGTCCATTTCGCCCGTCAGGTATTTGCGGTCTTCGGCGTTCATCATGTTCAGGCGTTTTTCGTTGATCAGCAGGGTCTGGTGTTTCAACCAATCGCCCCAGGCTTTGGCGGAGACGTGGTCGTAAATGTCCTGGCCCTTGGCACCTGGGTACGGAGGGCGTTCCAGGGCTGGCAGTTCTTCTTTGTACTTGCGGCACATAACGGTGCGGGTCATGACGAAACTCCTGCGTTCAATACGTCGGCCGCGCGCTTGAGCAGCGCCTTTACCGGGGCGGCAAGGCCCAGGCGCGGCGGGGTGGCGAGGTTATACCAGAGCCAGTCGGCCTCGGCCACGTGATGGGCGGATTCCTCGACCTGGACCAGCCAGGGTTCGATGGCCAACTGGAAGTGGCTGAAGGTGTGGACCAGCCCGGGGAGCTCCTGATGCTTGCCCAGTTGCAGCGCGTGCTGGTTGGCCAGGTGATCGAGGTCTTCCAGGTCGTCCAGTTCCGGCAAGCTCCACAGACCGCCCCACAAGCCCGTGGAAGGGCGACGGTAGAGCAGAATCGCGCCCTCGCTGTTCGCCAGCATCGGCATCAGCGTGCGCTTTTGCGGGATGGTCTTGCGCGGCTTGGGGATCGGGTAGCGTGTCTCCAGGCCAAGCATATGGGCTTCGCAGCCTTTTTCCAGCGGGCACAGCAGGCAGCTGGGTTTGCTGCGGGTGCAAAGGGTGGCACCCATGTCCATCATCGCCTGGGTGTAGGCGTTGACGCGCTCAAAGGGTGTGAAGCGCTCTGCGGTGGCCCACAGTTGTTTGGCCACCTTGGGCTCGCCCGGGTAGCCCTCCTGCGCGGTAAAGCGTGCCAGCACGCGCTTGACGTTGCCGTCGAGGATCGGCGCGCGCAGGCCCATGCTCAGGCTGGCAATCGCGCCAGCGGTGGACAGGCCGATACCGGGCAGCTCGGTGAGTTTTTCCACGTCGCGGGGAAACTCGCCGCCGTACTCGTTCACCACGATCTTGGCGGTCTTCTGCAGGTTGCGCGCCCGGGTGTAGTAGCCCAGGCCGGTCCACAGGTGCAGCACTTCGTCTTCCGGCGCGGCCGCCAGGGCTTCGACTGTCGGCAGAGACGCCATGAACCGGTCGAAGTAATTGAGCACGGTGCTGACCTGGGTCTGTTGCAGCATGATCTCCGACACCCACACCCGGTAAGGCGTGATGCCCTGCTGCCAGGGCAGGTCATGACGGCCGTGGCGGTCGTACCAATCGAGTACCGCCGCTGAAAACTGCTCGTCTCTCATCGGTTGAACAGACCTTTCAAGGCGTCCTTGATTTTTGGATTGACCTTGTCGAGCTTCTCTTCCAATTTCTCGTTAAGGCGATTGCCGGCAGCCTTGAGGGCGACCTGGCCAAGGCCATCCTTGTCCAGGCGGCAGGCCTTGGCACCCAGTTCCAGTGGGCCGCGGCAGCGTAACGGCACTTCGATACCCTGGAAGTTGGTGCCGACCTGGCAGGCCGGGTCTGGCACCTCGCGCTGGTCGCCTTCGACGATGATGCCGAGGCGGTAGTCCATGCCCAGCACGCGCAAGTCGACATCGCCGTTGCCGTTGACTGTCAGCCCCGGGATGCGCACTTTCAGGTCGGGGTTGCTGGCCACGCCGTTACGGAACGTCAGGTTACCGCGCAGTTCCTGGAACGGAGTGTCTTTGCCTGGCGGCGTGCTGCTCAAGGTCTTGCGGTTGAGCAGGGCGATACCGGTGCAGACCTGTTGCTCGATGTTGGCGTTGAGCAGCACGCCATTATTGATCACGAAGCTGGCGGTACCGTTGAGGCTGTCGATCAATGCCTTCTGGCTGTTGCCACGCCCAGTCAGGTTGCTGTCCAGGGTGACCTGGCCTTTCACTGGCGGGTTTTTCCCCTGGGCTTGCAGGATCTTTTCCACCGGCACTTGCTTGATTTGGGTTTGCAGTGCGAGCAGTGGGAGGTCCTGGCGCACATCGAGCGTGCCGTTGGCCTGGAAGGTGCCGTTGTAGAGCCCGCCACTCAGGCTGTCGAGCTTGAGCTGGCCGTCGATACCCGAAGCTTTCAGCGCTGCGTTCTGGATCGGCAACTGGCTCAGGGTGAGTTGGCCGAACGCCAGGTCGGCGTTGATATCCAGGCTGCGCAGGCGGGTCAGTGGCAGCAGTTTGTCCGTGCTCCAGGCGCCTTTGGTCGGTGCGTCCGGCAATGGCGTGCTGCCCCCGGCTGCCATGGCGCCGGCTTCGCTGCTTTGCACTTCGGCCTGGCGTGCGGCGGTTGCGCCTTTGGCCGCTTCGGATTTGGCCGGCAGGTAATTGTCGGCGTTGAAGGTATCGGCCTTGAGCTGTACACGCAGGGACTGCTGGGCGAAATCGTCCACAGCGACGCGGCCAGTGAAAGTGCTTTCGTCAAGTTTCAGGTTCAGGTTTTCCAGGGCCACGCTGGTGGGCGTGCCCTTCAGACGGCTGACCAGCTCGACCTTGCTCAGGCTGCCTGGAGCCATGGCCGGCAGCGGGTGGCCAATGCTGTCGAGAAACTTGGCCAGGTCAAACTGGGCCACAGACAGGGCGCCGCTGATTTGCGGGGTCTTGTCCAGGTCGTTGGCCTTGAGCTCGCCCAAGGCGCGCAACTGGTTGGCCGAGAGTTTCAGGTTGGTCCATTCGGCGACGTTGGCCGCCAGGTCCACCAGCAGTTGGCCCTGGGTGGAGAAGCTCACGGTCTTGCCTTGCAACGGTTCGCCAGTGGCTTCGCCGCTAAAGCGCATGTCTTCGAACTGGTAGCGCTTGAGGGCACGCTGGATGCGCAAGTTGCCGTTCAGCTCGGTCTTGACGCGCATCAGCGGCTGGTTGCTGCCCAGGAACGCGGTGAGTTTCAGTGGAATGCTGGCGCCTTCGTGGATCGCACCGGCACTGAGCTGGATGCTTTCGGCACTGAATTGCTTGCCGGTCTGTTCATCGTTGTATTCGACGCGGGCGTTGTTGATGGTCAGGCTGTCGATATCCAGGCGGATCGGTTGTGGCGGTTTCTCCGGCTTGGTTTCAGCCACCGGTTCCACTGGCGCAGGGGCGGCTGCGGGGGCTTCGGCAGTCGCATCGGGTACGTTCTTGCCGATGTCTTCCCAGTTGCCATGGCCTTGCTTGTCGCGGTTCAGGCGCAGGTTCAGGCCCTCGACACGCACATCGCTCATTTGTACTTCGCGGCGCAGCAGCGGCAGCACGCGCACCGACAGGCCAAGCATCTGCAAATCGGCGAATGGTTGAGTCGGTGCGGTCAGGGTCGCGACGCTGGCCTCGTGCAATTCCAGGCCCAGCCAGGGGAACAGGCTCCAGCCGATATCGCCATTGAGCGTCAGCTCGATGTGGGCCTTGTCGCGGGCTATCTGGCGAATTTCTTCTTTGTAGTCGTTGGGATCGAAGAGGTGGGTCAGGGCAAAGCCGAGCGCCACAATGATCAGCAACAGCCCGAGAAGTACCAGACCCAGGATTTTGCCGAACGCTTTCATGGGCGAGTCCTTGTATGTCGATTTCAAAATTTAGCCGCAGAGTATAACGCCCGACGGCCTGCGTCAGTTCACGGATCGTTACATTGTATCCAGTGACGCGGAAATAGGATTTTGACGTCAGAAAAATGCAGATAATCCAAAAAGGTAGTGGCAGTTTGATTTTTCTGTCATCCACTGGTGCTAATCTCTGCACGTTCGTCCGCCTTCTGCGACTTAACGTCGCGCCTAAAAGGGAGCTTCACTCAACAAAACGGCCACGCTTTGCGTGCAAGGCCGAGGGAGAGAGCGCCTGACGGACGCATATTAATAACTGGGGGAAACACCAATGAGCACTAGCACTGTGGCCGGCGCCGTCGCCGCACAGCCCGCGTTCCTGTCCAAGGAACGCATCATCGCCAAGCCGGGGTTCAACCGCTGGCTGGTTCCACCGGCCGCCCTGGCCATCCACTTGTGTATCGGCATGGCCTACGGCTTCTCGGTATTCTGGCTGCCATTGTCCAAGGCGCTGGGGATCACCGCACCGGTGGCCTGCGCGCCGGACATGAGCTTCATCGCCCAAGTCTTCTCGTCTCAATGCGACTGGCCCATCTCCATGCTGGGCTGGATCTACACCTTGTTCTTCATCTTCCTGGGCTGCTCGGCAGCGATCTGGGGCGGTTGGCTGGAACATGCCGGGCCGCGCAAGGCCGGGGTTGTCTCGGCACTGTGCTGGTGCGGTGGCTTGCTGATTTCTGCGCTGGGTATATATACCCACCAGATCTGGCTGATGTGGATCGGCTCCGGGGTCATTGGTGGTATCGGCCTGGGCCTGGGCTATATCTCGCCCGTATCGACCCTGATCAAGTGGTTCCCGGACAAGCGCGGCATGGCGACCGGCATGGCGATCATGGGCTTCGGCGGTGGCGCGATGGTGGGCGCACCCCTGGCCGCAGCGCTGATGGGCCACTTCTCTTCGCCGACCAGCGTGGGCGTATGGCAGAGCTTCGTGGTCATGGCGGCGATTTACTTCGTGTTCATGATCGGTGGCGCATTGCTGTACCGCGTGCCGCCGACCGGCTGGAAGCCTGAGGGCTGGACCGCGCCGGCGAAAAAAGCCAGTAACGCGATGATCACTCATCGCCACGTGCATGTGAATGTCGCGTGGAAAACCCCGCAATTCCGCCTGGTATGGCTGGTGTTGTGCCTGAACGTATCGGCCGGTATCGGCATCCTCGGCATGGCCTCGCCACTGTTGCAGGAAGTGTTCGGCGGCAGGCTGCTGGGTGTTGACGTGCCATTTGGCCAGTTGGATGCTGGTCAGCTTGCCTCCATTGCGGCCATTGCTGCTGGCTTTACTGGCCTGCTGAGCCTGTTCAACATCGGGGGCCGGTTCTTCTGGGCGTCGTTCTCCGATTACCTGGGGCGTAAAAACACCTACTTCGTGTTCTTTGCACTGGGCTTTGCCCTGTACGCGCTGATCCCGAACCTGGGTCACCTGGGTAACGTCGCGCTGTTCGTGGCCGCGTTCTGCATCGTGCTGTCGATGTACGGCGGTGGTTTTGCCACCGTCCCGGCTTACCTGGCTGACCTGTTCGGTACCCAGATGGTGGGTGCCATCCACGGTCGCCTGCTGACCGCTTGGGCGGCTGCGGGCGTATTGGGGCCAGTACTGGTGAATTACCTGCGTGAATACCAGTTGAGCATCGGCGTTGAACGCGCTGCGGCCTACGACATCACCTTGTATATCCTCGCCGGCCTGCTGGTGCTGGGCTTTATCTGCAACATGCTGGTGCGCCCGGTGGCCGACAAGTACTTCATGACCGATGCGGAACTGGCCGCCGAACAGGCGCTGGGGCATGACAAAGGTGCCGATGCGACCACCGTGCTGGAGTGGAAAGCGTCCGCCGGCAGCAAGCCGTTGGCGGTTGCCGCCTGGCTGGTGGTGGGTATTCCGTTGGCGTGGGGTGTGTGGGTGACCCTGCAGAAGACCGCGGTACTGTTCCACTAACACTGCAAAACCCTTGTGGGAGGGGGCTTGCTCCCGATGGCGGCGCATCAGTCAGTGCATTGTTGACTGATCTACCGCTATCGGGAGCAAGCCCCCTCCCACATTGGTTATGCATGTATGCACATGTCTATCCCCGACACTCCATCAGTCTTATCCCCTCCGATGTTTCTGTTTAGCGCCCGCGCCCCTATAATGGCTGCCTTTTTCGCCCAATGATTTTGCGGAGCTGGTGATGGCCGAACGTAAGGCGTCTGTCGAGCGCGACACTCTGGAAACCCAGATCAAAGCCTCGATCAACCTGGATGGCACCGGAAAGGCCCGATTTGATATCGGTGTACCTTTTCTTGAGCACATGCTGGACCAGATCGCCCGTCATGGGCTGATCGACCTGGATATTGTCGGCAAGGGCGACCTGCACATCGACGACCACCACATGGTGGAAGACGTGGGCATTACCCTCGGCCAGGCCTTTGCCAAGGCCATCGGCGACAAGAAAGGCATCCGTCGCTACGGCCATGCCTATGTCCCGTTGGACGAAGCGCTGTCGCGTGTGGTCATCGACTTCTCCGGCCGTCCAGGCCTGCAGATGCACGTGCCCTACACCCGTGCCAATGTGGGCCGCGGCTTTGACGTCGATCTGTTCCAGGAATTTTTCCAGGGTTTCGTCAACCACGCCCTTGTCAGCCTGCATATCGACAACCTGCGCGGCACCAACACCCACCACCAGATCGAAACCGTGTTCAAGGCTTTCGGTCGCGCGCTGCGCATGGCTGTAGAAGTCGACGAGCGTATGGGCGGGCAAATGCCTTCGACCAAGGGCGTCCTGTAATGCAGACGGTCGCGGTTATCGATTACGGCATGGGTAACCTGCACTCGGTGGCCAAGGCCCTCGAGCACGTAGGGGCCGGCAAGGTGCTGATCACCAGCGATGCCAATGTGATTCGCGAAGCCGACCGCGTGGTGTTCCCCGGTGTTGGCGCGATTCGCGATTGCATGGCCGAGATCCGCCGCCTGGGCTTTGACAGCCTGGTACGCGAGGTCAGCCAGGATCGCCCCTTCCTCGGTATCTGCGTGGGCATGCAAGCCTTGCTCGACAGCAGCGAAGAGAACGACGGCGTCGACTGCATCGGCCTGTTTCCCGGCCAGGTGAAGTTCTTCGGCAAGGGCCTGCATGAAGATGGCGAGCATTTGAAAGTCCCGCACATGGGCTGGAACGAAGTGCGCCGTACCGTCGACCACCCGCTGTGGCATGAGATCCCGGACATGGCGCGCTTCTACTTCGTGCACAGCTACTACATCGCCGCCGGTGACCCGCGCCAGGTGGTAGGGGGTGGACACTACGGCGTCGATTTCGCCGCAGCCCTGGCCGACGGTTCGCGCTTTGCCGTGCAATTCCACCCGGAGAAGAGCCATACCCATGGCCTGCAATTGCTGCAGAACTTCGCCGCGTGGGACGGTCGCTGGTAAATGGCCAAGAAACCGAAACCGCCGATCTTGAACCTCACGCCCGAACAGGAGCGTGAGGCCACCGACAAGATCAAGCGGTTCATGGAGGACCGCTTCGAGCTCAAGCTGGGTTCGTTCGAGGTCGCCGAAATTCTTGAGTTGTTCACCACCGAAGTGGCACCGCATTATTACAACAGGGCGATTTTCGATACGCAGACGCTCCTCAAAGAAAGGTTCGAAAGCATCGAAAGCGACTTGTGGTCGCTTGAGAAACCCTGATTTCCCAAGCATTGCTGAATATCGAATAAGGTTTGCCAGATGCTGATTATCCCCGCTATCGATCTCAAGGACGGCGCCTGTGTACGTCTGCGCCAGGGCCGCATGGAAGATTCCACGGTGTTCTCCGATGACCCGGTGAGCATGGCCGCCAAATGGGTGGAAGGGGGCTGCCGTCGCCTGCACCTGGTGGACTTGAACGGTGCCTTCGAAGGCCAGCCGGTCAATGGCGAGGTGGTCACCGCGATCGCCAAGCGCTACCCGAACCTGCCAATCCAGATCGGCGGCGGTATCCGTTCCCTGGAGACCATCGAGCACTACGTGAAAGCCGGCGTGAGCTACGTGATCATCGGCACCAAGGCGGTGAAAGACCCAGCCTTCGTCGCCCAAGCCTGCCGTGCATTCCCGGGCAAGGTTATCGTCGGCCTGGATGCTAAAGACGGTTTCGTCGCCACCGACGGTTGGGCAGAAATCAGCACCGTGCAGGTGATCGACCTGGCCAAGCAGTTCGAAGCCGACGGCGTGTCCGCCATCGTTTATACCGATATCGCCAAAGACGGCATGATGCAGGGTTGCAACGTGCCGTTCACCGCTGCCCTGGCGGCGGCGACGAAAATCCCGGTGATCGCCTCCGGCGGCATTCACAACCTGGGCGACATCAAGTCGCTGCTGGACGCCAAGGCCCCCGGCATTATCGGCGCCATCACTGGCCGTGCGATTTACGAAGGCACCCTGGACGTCGCCGAAGCTCAGGCTTACTGCGACGCCTACAACGGCTGAGGACTGACCATGGCGCTGGCCAAACGCATCATCCCTTGCCTGGACGTCGACAACGGTCGCGTGGTCAAGGGCGTCAAGTTCGAGAACATCCGCGATGCCGGCGACCCGGTGGAAATCGCCCGTCGCTACGATGAGCAAGGTGCCGACGAAATTACCTTTCTCGACATTACCGCCAGCGTCGACGGTCGTGATACCACCTTGCATACCGTCGAGCGCATGGCCAGCCAGGTGTTTATCCCGCTGACCGTGGGCGGTGGCGTGCGCACCGTGCAAGACATTCGCAACCTGCTCAATGCCGGTGCGGACAAGGTCTCGATCAATACCGCCGCGGTGTTCAACCCTGAGTTCGTCGGCGAAGCCGCGCAGCACTTCGGCTCACAATGCATCGTCGTCGCCATCGACGCCAAGAAGGTTTCCGGCCCGGGCGAAACCCCGCGCTGGGAGATCTTCACCCACGGCGGGCGCAAGCCTACCGGGCTGGACGCGGTGGAGTGGGCGATGAAGATGGAAGGCCTGGGCGCTGGTGAAATCCTGCTGACCAGCATGGACCAGGACGGCATGAAAAACGGTTTCGACCTGGGGGTAACCCGCGCCATCAGCGACGCCTTGGGCATTCCGGTGATCGCCTCCGGTGGCGTGGGCAACCTGCAGCACCTGGCCGACGGTGTGCTCGAAGGCCACGCCAGCGCCGTACTGGCGGCGAGTATTTTCCACTTTGGCGAATACACCGTACCCGAGGCCAAGGCCTATATGGCAGCACGCGGTATCGTCGTACGCTAAACGCTGCTGGACACCATGGCAGGCTCGCGGCACTCTCTGCGCTTGCCATGGATTCCGGTAGCCTTCATGTTCAAACACCTGCTGCTCGCCCTCGCCAGTTCCTCCATGCTCATGGTGGCTACGGCACACGCCGATGAATCGTCTGACACTTCCCTGGTGCTGCTGACGGAAAATTTCCCGCCCTACAACATGGCGAAAAACGGCAAGAACTTCGCCAAGGACGAGAACATCGAAGGCATCGCCGTGGACATCGTGCGCGAGACCTTCAAGCGCGCCGGCATTTCCTACAACCTCACCCTGCGTTTTCCTTGGGAGCGAATCTACAAGCTCGCCCTGGAAAAGCCCGGCTACGGTGTATTTGTGATGGCGCGGCTGCCTGACCGTGAAGCCTTGTTCAAATGGGTAGGCCCCATCGGCCCGGATGATTGGGTGTTACTGGCCAAGGCCGACAGCAAGATCCAGCTCAACGACCTTGAGCACGCCCGTGCCTACAAGATCGGCGCCTATAAGGGTGATGCCATTGCCGACACGCTCGATAAGCAGGGTCTCAAACCTATCGTCGTGTTGCGTGATCAAGACAATGCGCAAAAGCTCATGGACGGCCAGATCGATCTTTGGGCGACCGGCGATCCCGCAGGCCGTTACCTGGCGCGTCAGGTTGGTGTGACAGGGCTCAAGACCGTGCTGCGGTTCAACAGCGCGCAGCTCTATCTTGCGTTGAACAAGGATGTGCCTGATGAGGTGGTCGCCAAGCTCCAGGCGGCGCTGGATGAATTACGCAAGAGCGGTCGTGTAGACGAAATCATGGCGCGTTACCTCTAAAGCTGGCAGTTCCCTTGCAGCGCAGGGGAATCAGCAGAATAAACGCGGTCAAAAATGTGGGAGGGGGCTTGCTCCCGATGGCGGAGTGTCAGTCAATACATTCGGGGCTGGCCCACCGCATCGGGAGCAAGTCGAATCGTCGCACCGCCCCTCCCACATTGGATCTTCGCAACCTTCATTTAGCGGTAAATGCCGTCTTTGCCGTGCCCGGCCATAGCCCGATTACTGCGCACACTGATCATCAACTTGATATCGATCCACTCCACGCCCTGGGCCTTGAGCTTGGGCAGTTCGCGCTCCAGCACCGCCAGGGTCTGTGGGTAAGGGTGCCCGATCATCACCGCCGACCCCTGCTTATGCGCCAGCTTGATTGCGGTTTGCAGTTGGGTGGTAATCGCCGCCTCGGTGCGTTCGTCATCGAGGAATACATCCCGCGAAACATGCGCCAGGCCGATCTTCTGCGCCTCGGCGGCGGCGACGGTTTGCGCGCTGGTACGGCTGTCTACGAAGAACTTGTGACGTCGCTGCAGCTCGGCCATCAACCATGCCATCGCTTGCGGCTGCGCGGTCATGCGGCTGCCCATATGGTTGTTGATGCCGGCTGTATAGGGCACGGCCTGGAACGCGGCGTCCAGGCGCTTGCCGAGTTCTTCCACCGGCAGTTCTGGGTGCCAGGCGAAGGGCCCGGTGGCCGGGTCCATGGGCATGTGCAGGATCACGATCTTGCCGGCCTTGTGGGCCTCGCGGGCGAATTCGGCGGCGTGGGGCGTGTCGGGCATGATCGCGGTGGTTACCGGCCCAGGCAGGGCCAGCACACGACGATCCCGGGTCAGGTTTTGCCCGAGGTCGTCGATGATGAGGGTCAGGTAGGCTTTGTGTGGCTCGCTGGCCGAGGTCGCTTGAGCGACCCCGGCCAGGCTGCACAGCACAGCGATGATCAGGAAAAAACGCATGATCAACGGCTGCGGGTGATGCTCAGGCCCTTGAGCAGGCTCAGCGCCTGGGCCAACTGATAGTCATCGTCCTGCGGCATCGGCTTGGCTTTGGCGCCGCTGCCGGTCGGCTGGTCGGCGCCGCCGTTGCCATTGCCCAGGTGACCTTGCAGGTCGGCCTCTTTGTAGTACTCGCTGTCGATCTCGTTGGTGATCTTGGCCTTGCGCACTTCGATGTCCGGCACGATGCCCTGGGCCTGGATCGAGCGGCCGTTCGGCGTGTAGTACAGCGCCGTGGTGATCTTCAGCGCCCGCTCGTTGTTCAGCGGCAACACGGTTTGCACCGAGCCCTTGCCGAAGGTGGTGGTGCCCATCAGGACGCCGCGCTTCTGATCCTGCAAGGCGCCGGCGACGATTTCCGAGGCCGATGCGCTGCCGCCGTTGATCAGTACCGCCAGCGGCACGTTCTCGCTCAGGTCGTTGCCGGTGGCCGAGAAGCGCAGTTCGGAGTTGGCGATACGACCCTTGGTGTAGACAATCAGGCCCTTGGTAATGAAGTGGTCGACCACTTCCACCGCCGATTGCAACACGCCGCCTGGGTTGTTACGCAGGTCGAGCACGATGCCGTTGAGTTTCTTGCCGTTGTCCTTGCGCAGCTTGGCCAGGGCCTTGGCCACTTCATCGCCGGTCTTGACCTGGAACTGGGTGATGCGGATATAGCCGTAGCCAGACTCCAGCAATTGGCTCTTGACGCTCTTGACCGTGATGGTCGCACGGGCCAGGGTCACGTCAAACGGGTTGCCGCCGTCTCGTACCAGGGTCAAGGTGATTTTCTGGCCGAGCTTGCCGCGCATCTTGTCGACGGCCTCGGTCATGCTCTGGCCGCGGGTCGGCTGGCCGTTGATCTTCACGATCAGGTCGCCGGCCTGGATGCCGGCCTTGGACGCCGGAGTGTCGTCGATGGGCGAGACCACTTTGATCTGGCCGTCCTCGGAGCCCACTTCGATGCCCAGGCCGCCGAACTCACCGCTGGTGCTTTCCTGCAGTTCGGCAAAATCTTCCGGGCCCAGGTAGGCAGAGTGCGGGTCGAGGTTGCTGAGCATGCCCTTGATGGCATTTTCCAGCAGGGTCTTGTCGTCTACGGGTTCGACATAAGCTGCCTTGATCCGGTCCATGACCTCGGCAAAGGTGCGCAACTCGTCCAGCGGCAACGGTGCCTTGGTAGTCGCGGCCATGGCGGCGGGCGCAGCCGGTGCGGCCTGGTCGGCAAAAGCCAGAGGCGCGCCGATCACCAGGGCGATCGTCAGTGCCAACGAAGTGAGGCGGGACAAATGCAGCATGTCGAACGAACTCCTAATGTAGATGCGACCCTATCCTTGGGATCTGCACCATTGTGCAGGATCGCTCGGGCGACCCTGCTGACGAATAGCGAAGTACAGCGCCGGGGTGTCCTGGCCGCCACTGGTACCGACAGTGGAGATGGATTCACCGGCTTTTACAACATCACCTGCCGACTTGAGTAATGTCTGATTGTGGCCGTAAAGGCTCAAATAGCCATTGCCGTGGTCGAGAATCACCAGCAAGCCGGCGCCCCGCAGCCAATCGGCAAACACCACGCGCCCACCGTGGACGGCATGGACTTGGCTGCCGGCCGAGGCGCTGATCATCACCCCATCCCACTTGGCGCGGGTGTCATCGCCACGGGTTTCACCGAAGCGTGCCAGTAGTCGACCATCAACTGGCCATGGAAGTTTGCCCCGGGCTGATGCAAAAGGGCCGCCGAAGGACTCGCCGCTGCTGGACACCAGCGGGCCAGGGGCTGCGCGTGCCGGTTTGTGCGGTGCTGGCGCGTCGCTGCTGGCGGCCAGTTCGGCCTCACGCTGGCGCTTTTTTTCCGCTTCCTGCTGGGCGATCAGCGCTTTTTGCCGCGCCTCTTCGGCCTCGCGGGCCTGGCGGGCCAGGGTTTCTTCGATGGTCTTGAGCACTTTGGCCAGGTCGGCCTGGTCCTGCTCGCGGGCCTGGAGCTTGGCGTCGCGGGCTTTCACGTCGTTGTTGAGCTTGGCCAGCGCTTGCTGGCGTTCCTTGCGTACCTTGTCCAACTGGTCGCGCTGGGTATCCAGGGCGCTTTTCTGGTCGAGCAGTTGTGACTGCTGGTCGGCAATTTCCTGTTCGACATTGGCCAACTGGCGCAGGGTTTCGTTAAAACCCTTCAATTGCGCCAGGCGCGCCTGGCTCAGGTAATCGTAATACGTGAGGGTGCGGGCGAATTTTTCCGGGTTCTGCTGGTTGAGCAGCAGCTTGAGGTATTCCTGGCGGCCGCTCTGGTACGCGGCACGGGCCTGGATCGCGATCAGGCGTTGCTGTTCAACGCGTGCGCTCTGGAGTTTTTTTTTCTCAGCGTCGAGTCGCTCCAGTTCCGACTCGCTCTTCTTTAATTCTTTTTGCAACTCCTGGACCTGCTTCTCGAGCTTGCCCATTTCGGTTTCCGTGCCGCGCAGGTCTTTCTGCACGCCGGATTTTTCTTCCTGGAGCTTGCCCAGCAGCTTTTTCAGCTCGGCAATGTCCTGACGCGTAGCGTCCAGTTGTTGTTGGGTTTGTGCGCGCTCATCGGCAAAGGCCGGTTGGAGCAGGCAGACAAGAGCGAGGGTTATCAAGGCGCGAAGCATAGAGGCGGGCGACACCAGGGAAAGGGACGGCCTAGTATGCCCGCCAAGCGCTGCAAAAAAAACGCCCAATTGGGGCTTGCGGGCAAGATAGGTGCCGAGTGGCAGTGGTATGGCAAAAAGATATCTACCAAACGCTGCAAAGCTAATGTGGGAGGGGGCTTGCTCCCGATTGCGGTGGGTCAGCTACTTATAAGCTGACTGATACACCGCTATCGGGAGCAAGCCCCCTCCCACACTGTTTTGTGGTGATGTCGAAATCAGACCAGGATTGAGGTCCCGGTCATCTCCTTCGGCTTCTCCAGCCCCATCAGCATCAGCATGGTCGGCGCCACATCCGCCAGCACGCCGCCATCACGCACCTTGAAGTTGCGTTTGCCAACGTAGATGAACGGCACCGGCTCGGTCGTATGGGCGGTATGCGCCTGGCCGGTGGACTCGTCGGACATCTGCTCGCAGTTGCCATGGTCGGCGGTGATCAACGCTTCGCCGCCGACTTTTTCCAGGGCGTCGACAATGCGGCCAACGCACAGGTCCAGGCATTCAACGGCCTTGACCGCCGCTTCCAGGTTGCCACTATGGCCGACCATGTCGCCGTTGGCGTAGTTGACCACGATCACGTCGTAACGCTGGTTGTCGATGGCATCGACGATCTTGTCGGTGACTTCCGGCGCGCTCATTTCCGGCTGCAGGTCGTAGGTGGCGACTTTTGGTGACGGGATCAGGATGCGCTCTTCGCCCGGGAACGGTTCTTCACGGCCGCCGGAGAAGAAAAAGGTCACGTGGGCGTATTTCTCGGTTTCGGCGATGCGCAGCTGGGTCTTGCCGTTCTTGGCCAGGTAGTCGCCCAGCACGTTTTCCAGGCTGCCCGGGGCGAAAGCCGATGGGGCCGGGATGTTGGCGGCGTATTGGGTAAGCATGACGAACTCGACTTTCGGCTGGCGTGCGCGCTCGAAGTCCTTGAAACCCTCATCGACAAACACATGGCTCAACTCGCGGGCACGGTCGGCGCGGAAGTTCATGAACACCACGGCGTCGCCATCTTCGACCTTTACCGGCTCGCCGATGGTAGTGGCCTTGACGAACTCGTCGCTTTCGCCGCGGGCGTAGGCGGCTTCCAGGCCTTCCTGGGCGGTGGCGGCATGGAATTCGGCCTGGCCGTCGACGATCAGGTTATAGGCCTGGGACACGCGGTCCCAGCGGTTGTCGCGATCCATGGCGAAGTAACGGCCAACCAGGCTGGCGATACGGCCCTTGCCGAGGGCGGCGAAGGTGGTGTCTAGCAGTTCGATGGACGATTGCGCGCTTTTCGGCGGGGTGTCGCGACCGTCGAGGAAGGCGTGCAGGTAGATCTTGTCAGCCCCGCGCTTGAAGGCCAGTTCAGCCATGGCCACCAAGTGGTCCTGATGGCTGTGTACGCCGCCGTCGGAGAGCAGGCCCATGAAGTGCACGGCCTTGCCGGCGGCGACGGCTTTATCGACCGCAGCGCAGATGGTCGGGTTCTCGAAGAACTCGCCATCGCGGATCGCTTTGGTGACACGGGTGAAGTCCTGGTATACCACTCGTCCGGCGCCGAGGTTCATGTGGCCGACTTCCGAGTTGCCCATCTGGCCGTCCGGCAGGCCCACGTCCATGCCGGAACCTGAGATCAAACCGTTGGGTACGGTGGCGGCCAGGCGATCCAGTACCGGCTTGTTGGCCGAGTACACGGCGTTGTCGTGGTGGCTTTCACTGTGTCCGAAGCCATCGAGAATTATCAGGACCAAAGGTTTAGGCGTAGTAGTCATAGATCCTCTCGCGGCGGTAATAAAGGAAGACAATTGAAAAGGGAGTGGCAGTTTAAAGCGAAGTTCCAACCACGTCACCGCTTTACGGGGGTTGGCCGCCCCTGGCGCCTGTGTATACTTACCGCCATTTTAACGCCCTGGAACCTCCTTGATGGTTGATCACCTGATTGCATTTGCCACTGCCCACTACCTGCTCGTGGGTGCCTTCGTCATCCTGCTGGCGCTGCTGATCGCTCATGAACTGAGCCGCGGTGGTCGCAGCCTGAGCACGTCGGAGCTGACCGCGCTGGTCAACAAGGATGAGGCCGTTGTCGTCGATATTCGCCCGGCCAAGGATTTTGCCGCCGGTCATATCGTCGGTGCCCTTAACATCCCGCAGGACAAGCTGATCGCACGCTTGGCCGAGCTGGAAAAATACAAGGCCAAGACCATCATCCTGGTCGACGCCCAAGGCCAGCACTCCGGCACCCACGCCCGCGAGATGCTCAAGTCCGGCTTTACCGCCGCCAAGCTGTCGGGTGGTATCAGCAGCTGGCGTGGCGATAACCTGCCGCTGGTGAAGTGATATGAGCCAGGTTGTCGTGTATTCCAGCGATTATTGCCCTTATTGCATTCGAGCCAAGCAGTTGCTCCAAAGCAAGAAGGTGGCCTTCGAAGAGATCAAGGTCGATGGCAAGCCCCAGGTGCGCGCTGAAATGGCCCAGAAGGCCGGCCGCACGTCGGTCCCGCAGATCTGGATCGGCGCCAGGCATATCGGTGGCTGCGATGACCTGTTCGCCCTGGAGCGCGCCGGTAAACTCGACGCGCTGCTGCTCGTCTGACTCCTAACCCCTTAAAGACCCCAAGATAGAGAAGGATCTGCGATGACTGACCAACAGAACACCGAAGCAGCAGAAACCCAAGGCCCACAGTTTTCTCTGCAGCGCATCTACGTGCGTGACCTGTCGTTCGAAGCGCCGAAAAGCCCGGCCATCTTCCGTCAGGAATGGACCCCAAGCGTTGCGCTGGACCTGAACACCCGTCAGAAAGCCTTGGAAGGCGACTTCCACGAAGTCGTGCTGACCCTGTCGGTTACCGTCAAGAACGGCGAAGAAGTAGCCTTCATCGCTGAAGTGCAACAGGCCGGTATCTTCCTGATCCAGGGCCTGGACGAAGCGTCCATGAGCCACACCCTGGGTGCGTTCTGCCCGAATATCCTGTTCCCGTATGCCCGCGAAACCCTGGACAGCCTGGTCACCCGTGGCTCGTTCCCGGCGCTGATGCTGGCTCCGGTGAACTTCGATGCTTTGTACGCCCAAGAGCTGCAGCGCATGCAACAGGAAGGCGCGCCGACGGTTCAGTAATCTCGAACCCGACGCAGCACCCAATGTGGGAGGGGGCTTGCTCCCGATAGCGGTGGAACAGTCACTTAGATGTCGACTGACACTCCGCCATCGGGGGCAAGCCCCCTCCCACATTTGTTTTGTGTGTTACTTGAAACCGAGCTGACGCCAGCCTTCGTAGACGGCGACGGCCACGGTGTTGGACAGGTTCAGGCTGCGGCAGCCCTCGCGCATCGGCAAGCGCAGGCGGTGGCCGTCGGGCAGGGCGTCGAGCACGTCGGCCGGCAGGCCACGGCTTTCCGGGCCGAACAGGAAGGCGTCGCCTTCGGCAAAGCTGGCATCATGAAACGGCCGTGAGCCCTTGGTGGTGAACGCAAACAGCCGTGGATGGCCCAGGCTTTCCAGGCAGCTGGCCAGGTCGGCATGGCGCTGGAGGGTGGCGTACTCGTGATAGTCCAACCCGGCGCGGCGTAGGCGCTTGTCGTCCATGTCAAAGCCCAGCGGCTCGATCAAATGCAGGTGGCAGCCACTGTTGGCGCACAGCCTGATAACGTTGCCGGTATTCGGCGGAATTTCTGGTTGAAAAAGGATGACGTGAAACATGCACGGCTCCGAAGGCAAAGATGCGCTGCATTCTACCCCTGAAGACGACTCCAGGCCGAAGCTATTGCCGAGGGTCTTGGGTTCGTTGGCGATTGTCGGCTTGATGATTGGCCTGATGATTGGTCGCCTGACCACCCCGGACCCGGTTGAGCTGCTGGAGGTAATGCCTGCGGTCGACGGTGTGGTGGTGTGGTTCAACAGCGAGCCCAAGCTGCATGGCGAACATATCGATGGCACCGTGGCGCTGCTGTTCGATGCACTGGGCAAGCCTGCCGGCGGGCAACTTAAGGTCAATGACAAGGATGTGAACTGGCGCGTGCGCAAGACCGATAGCGGTTTGCTGCTGAACCTGGTGGCGGCGCGGCCATTGCGAGGGGAATGGAAAGGCGAGCAGGTCGATGACCGCTGGCGGCTGGAGGTCCATCTCCAAGAGCAATAAAAGAGGGAGTTCCCGGCCTGCCTGTACCAGGGCTCCCAAAAGCGTGAAGCCCAAAGGCTCCGTATAAAAGAGGGGATTCTCGGCCTGCCTGTACCAAGGTCCCCGAAACTGGGTAGTACTGGGGTTGTTGCAGGGCGCGTGCCAGAGTCGTCGATTTGTGCCAAATAATGTCTTCAGAAAGTCAAAAGCCCCGGATTACGGGGCTTTGGTGTTTTTGCAGCTCAATATTTTCCGGGCTGTTCGGTTGTTTCATCTTTGAAAGGTCTGCCCGATGCCGGTTCATGGTGCATCGAAGCGGTGCACAATCCTGCGGCCTTGTAGAGATCCAAATGTGGGAGGGGGCTTGCTCCCGATAGCGGTGTATCAGTCAGCACTCTGTAGCTGACCCACCGCCATCGGGAGCAAGCCCCCTCCCACATTAGACTTTCCAGTGGATCTGGGAGGTGTGATCAGGCGTCATCGCTTTCGTCGTCGTCCCCGCCATCCACCTTCATCCCCAGCTCCTTGATCTTGCGCGTCAGGGTATTGCGTCCCCAACCGAGCAACACTGCCGCGTCGCGACGGCGACCGGCGGTGTGCTTGAGGGCGGTCTCGATCATGATCCGCTCGAACGCTGGCACGGCGCTGTCCAGCAGGTTCGACTGGCCGCGGGCCAGGGCCTGGTCGGCCCATTGGCGCAAGGCCTGTTCCCAGTTGGTCACAGGGGCCGAATCCTGGGGCAGGCTCAGCAGCTCAGGCGGCAGGTCGCTGATATGCACTTCGCGCCCGGACGCCATCACGGTAATCCAGCGGCAGGTGTTTTCCAGTTGGCGCA
This sequence comes from Mythimna loreyi, assembly GCA_029852875.1. NCBI lineage: Eukaryota > Metazoa > Arthropoda > Insecta > Lepidoptera > Noctuidae > Mythimna > Mythimna loreyi. The sequence continues at coordinate 43,963 of JARGEH010000038.1, forward strand.
CATTGCCGGGCCACGGCAGGTTCTTGAGGTATTCCTCGGTCTCGCTTTTCAGCAGCTTCGGCTCTACGGCCAGCTCCAGGGCGGCGCGGCTGAGGAAGTGGCGGGCGAGGGTGGGAATGTCTTCGCGGCGGTCCGACATGCGTGGGATATGGATACGGATCACATTGAGGCGATGGAACAAGTCCTCACGGAATTTGCCCGCGTGTACCAAAGTTTCCAGGTTCTGGTGGGTGGCCGCAATGATGCGCACATCGACCTTGACCGGCGTATGCCCGCCGACGCGGTAGAACTCACCGTCTGCCAATACCCGCAGCAAGCGCGTTTGGGTATCGGCCGGCATATCACCGATTTCATCGAGGAATAGCGTACCGCCGTCGGCCTGTTCAAAACGCCCGCGCCGCAGGTTGGCGGCGCCGGTGAATGCACCTTTCTCATGACCGAACAGCTCTGACTCCATCAAGTCCTTCGGGATCGCCGCCATGTTCAGCGCGATAAACGGCGAGGCCGCCCGTGGGCTGTGGCGGTGCAGTGCATGAGCCACCAGCTCTTTGCCGGTACCTGACTCGCCGTTGATCAGCACGGTGATGTTGGAGTGGCTCAAGCGCCCGATGGCGCGAAACACTTCCTGCATCGCCGGCGCTTCACCGATGATTTCCGGGGTGCGGGTCAGGGTGGGCGGGGCTTCCTGGTTCTGTTGTTCCTGGGCGTGCTGGTTGGCACGCTTGACCAGCGCCACTGCCTCATCCACGTCAAACGGCTTGGGCAGGTACTCAAAGGCGCCGCCCTGGTAGGACGCGACAGCGCTGTCCAGGTCCGAGTGCGCAGTCATGATGATCACTGGCAGGCGCGGGTGCTGCTCGCGGATGCGTGCGAGCAAGTCCAGGCCACTGGCGCCGGGCATGCGGATGTCGGAGATGATCACGTCCGGCTGCTGGCGCGCCAGGCGGCTCATCACGCCGTCGGCGCTGTCGAAGCTCTGGGTGGTCATGCCTTCCTGTTGCAAGGCTTTCTCCAGGACCCAGCGGATAGAACGGTCGTCATCGACGATCCAGACAGTTTCACTACGGCTCATGTCGTGGGGGCTCCTTGTTCCAATGGCAGGAAGATCGAGAACGTGGTGTGGCCAGGATGGCTTTCACATTCGATCAGGCCCTGGTGCTGGCTGATGATGTTCTGGGTGATGGCCAGGCCCAGCCCGGTACCGTCCGGGCGGCCGCTGACCATGGGAAAGAAGATGGTTTCCTGCAATTCGGCCGGGATGCCCGGGCCGTTGTCGATGATCTCGACCTTCGTCACCAAACGATGGCGTACGTGGCCGATGGTGAACTGGCGCAGGGCGCGGGTGCGCAGGCTGATGCGGCCCAGGCGCAGCTCGTTCTGGCTGCTGATGGCCTGCATGGCGTTGCGCACGATATTGAGCACCGCCTGGATCATCTGCTCGCGGTCGATCAATACGTCGGGAATGCTTGGGTCGTAGTCGCGTACCAGGGTGATGCAGCCTTGGCTCTCGGCTTCGACCAGATGGCACACGCGCTCCAGCACCTCATGCACGTTGGTCAACGCCAGGGACGGCAATTTGTTGGAGCCGAGCATGCGGTCCACCAGGTTGCGCAGGCGGTCGGCCTCTTCGATGATGACGTTGGTGTAGTCCTTGAGGTGCTCCTCCGGCAGCTCGCGGGCCAGCAACTGCGCAGCACCGCGAATGCCGCCCAGGGGGTTCTTGATCTCATGGGCCAGGCCGCGTACCAGCATCTTGCTGGTTTCCTGCTTGGACAGTTGCGCCTCTTCCTTGGTGATGCGCAGCAATCGGTCGCGAGGATGCACTTCGAGCAACAGCAGGGTGGCGCCGTTGCTCAGGATCGGGGTCACGGCGTAGTCGACGGTCAGGGTCTGGCCGGTGAGAGCAGTGAGCATTGCTTCGCGCTTGGTGAACGGGTGCGCCTGCTCCACCGCCTGGCGCAACGAGCTCAAGGCCTCGGCCGACTCGGTGAACAACTCGCTGATGAACTGCCCATGGCTGCGCTGGCCGCTGATGGCCAGAAGCATCTCGGCCGCCGGGTTCATGTACTCAAGGCGCAGGTCGGCATTGAGCAGGATGGTCGCGGTGGTCAGGTTGTCGAGTAACAAACGGTGCAGTGCATCGCTGATGGTCATCGGGACCTCTTTTGGAGCAAGGCGCGGGCTTGAGGCACACGCTGATACGAGGAAAATGCAAAAACCAAACCAAGGCTCCGAAAAGAAGCGTTAAAGCCCTGAAATAGGCGTTTGTGGCGCGAAACTGTGGCGTTCTGCCAGCTTATACGGGAAGTTTCGAACCAAAATGGGCTGTGGCTGGAGTGAGGGTGCAACCTATCGCACCAATATAGTGCGGTTTTGTGAAGGTTGTTCAGGAAGCTGCCAGAGATGGCCCTGAATGCATACAGCCCAAATGTGGGAGGGGGCTTGCAGTCATTAACCTTTATAGATGCAGAGTTCGGCGGTGGCGCGGATCATTGCCAGTTGGCGCAGCGGATCATTCAGCGGTTCGTGCACGGCCTCGGCCAGCCACTGCGGACACTGCGGGTCGGTGCGCTGCGGGGTGAAAGCGGCCAATTGCTCAAGCAGGCGCTTTTGCAGTTGATCCAGCTGCGGGCGAATCTGCTTGACCAGGTCCGGGCGCGGATCGTCAGGCGCCTTGCCCTGGAACTGCCAGTCGGACAGGTGGGTGTATTGCACCAGTTTGTTCGCTTCGATCTGTGCCGAGAAAAACTGCTCGGCGGCGGCGGGGTCAAGCTTGTAGCTCGGGGCTTGGGCGACGACGCTGGCGATCACTTCCTGCTCGCGTTTTTGGTCTTCGACGGGCTTGTGGCTGTCCCATTTGCTCAAGGCCACCTGGTCGGCAATCTCCAGGCGTTCGGCGATGCTGTTGAGCAGTGGCTCCAAGGTAGGTGGGGCGGCGTAAACACCGGCGCTGACGAACAGCAGGGCGAACACGAATTTATGTTTCAACGCAGATCTCCTTGTGGGAGGGAGCAAGCCCCCTCCCACCTTTTTGATTGGGTTTGCAGATTTGAAGCTGCATAACTCCCAGGCAAAAAAAGACCTCCCGGAGGAGGTCTTTTTCATCACGCCACGTTAAGCAGCGCTACCGGATCAGCAGCTGTAGTACAGCTCGTATTCCAGTGGGTGTACGAAGGTGCGAACCTTGATTTCTTCTTCGCTTTTCAGCTCGATGTAGGCATCGATGAAGTCGTCGCTGAATACGCCGCCCTTGGTCAGGAACGCACGGCCCTTGTCCAGCTCTTCCAGGGCTTCTTTCAGGCTGCCGCACACTTGTGGGATCTCTTTAGCCTCTTCAGGCGGCAGGTCGTACAAGTTCTTGTCGGCGGCATCGCCTGGGTGGATCTTGTTCTGGATGCCGTCCAGGCCGGCCATGACCAGGGCAGCGAAGGCCAGGTATGGGTTGGCCGCTGGGTCCGGGAAACGCGCTTCGATACGGCGAGCGCGAGGGCTGGACACGTAAGGAATACGGATCGAGGCGGAACGGTTGCGGGCCGAGTAGGCCAGCATTACCGGCGCTTCGAAACCTGGCACCAGACGCTTGTAGGAGTTGGTCGACGGGTTGGTGAAGCCGTTCAGGGCCTTACCGTGCTTGATGATGCCGCCGATGAAGTACAGGGCGGTGTCGGACAGGCCGGCATAACCTTCGCCAGCGAAGGTGTTCTTGCCTTCTTTGGCAATGGACAAGTGAACGTGCATACCCGAACCGTTATCGCCATACAGCGGCTTAGGCATGAAGGTCGCGGTACGGCCGTAGGCATCGGCCACGTTGTGTACGCAGTACTTCAGGGTTTGTACTTCGTCAGCCTTGGCGACCAGGGTGTTGAACTTCACACCGATTTCGTTTTGGCCGGCAGTGGCCACTTCGTGGTGGTGAACTTCGATGACCAGGCCCATTTCTTCCATGGCGTTGCACATGGAGGTACGGATTTCGTGGTCGTGGTCGAACGGCGGAACTGGGAAGTAGCCACCTTTGATGCCTGGACGGTGGCCCTTGTTGCCGCCTTCGATGTCTTGGTCGGACATCCACGAACCTTGCTCGGAGAAGATCTTGAACATGGAACCGGAGATATCGGACTTGAACTTGACCGAATCAAAGATGAAGAACTCTGGCTCAGGACCAACGAATACGGTGTCACCGATACCGGTGGACTTCAGGTATTCCTCGGCACGCTTGGCGATCGCACGTGGGTCGCGGTCGTAGCCTTGCATGGTCGAAGGCTCGATCACGTCGCAGACGATGATCAGGGTTGGGTCTTCGGTGAACGGGTCGAGCACGGCAGTGCTGTCGTCCGGCATCAGGATCATGTCGGAAGCTTCGATGCCTTTCCAGCCAGCAATGGAGGAGCCGTCGAACATTTTGCCTTCTTCGAAGAAAGCGTCATCCAGCGCGTCGCGAGCCGGCATGGTCACGTGGTGCTGAGTGCCTTTGGTGTCCGTGAAGCGCAGATCAATCCATTTAACGTCATGATCTTTGATGAGTTGAACCGACTTCGACATGGTGTCCTCCGGGTGGCTTCGGGCTGGGTAGTGGAGTTAGCCCTTAGAATGTGGGTGATGCCGGCGCGGATACTCCGCCATGGCAACCTGCCTCACAAGAGAGCAAATTGCATGCCAGTGCGCCAACATGGCCGTTTTGCCTCAAAATGGCCCCTATAAAGGTGCAATCCGTCAAAACGCAATAAATAGCGCACTGCAATGTAGCGTTTATTTGTGCAAATGACCCGTTTTGGTGCGTTGCACAAGCGGTGCATATTAACTGGTTAAACCTTGAGCGATTTCCGCTATAATCCGCGCCCCCCTTTTTCAGCAGGCCCGGCGCGCGCTGTTTCCATGAAATTAATCGTTAAAGTCTTCCCCGAGATCACCATCAAGAGCCGACCGGTACGGACGCGTTTCATCCGTCAGTTGGCCAAGAACATCCGTGCCGTGCTCCGTGACCTGGACCCGGCTGTGGTGGTGAACGGCGTGTGGGACAATCTCGAGCTGGAAACCCGTATTACCGACGCCAAAGCCTTGAAGGACATGACCGAGCGCCTGAGCTGCATGCCGGGCATCGCGCATTTCCTGCAGGTGGATGAGTACCCGCTGGGTGACTTCGACGACATCACCGACAAGTGCAAGCAGCACTACGGCAGCTCGCTGGAAGGCAAGGTTTTTTCGGTGCGTTGCAAGCGTGCCGGCAAGCACCTGTTCAGCTCCATGGACGTCGAGAAATACGTCGGCAGCAAGCTGCGTCGCGAGTGCGGCGCCGCTGGAATTTCCCTCAAGGCGCCGCAAATTGAAGTGCGCATGGAAATTCGCGACCAACGGTTGTTTGTGATTCACAGCCAGCACGACAGCATCGGCGGCTACCCGTTGGGCGCCCTGGAACAGACCCTGGTATTGATGTCCGGCGGTTTCGATTCCACGGTGGCGGCCTACCAGATCATGCGCCGCGGCCTGATGAGCCACTTCTGCTTCTTCAACCTGGGCGGGCGTGCACATGAATTGGGCGTGATGGAAGTCGCGCACTACATCTGGAAGAAGTACGGCAGCTCCCAGCGTGTGCTATTTGTGAGCGTGCCGTTCGAGGAAGTGCTGGGGGAAATTCTCGGCAAAGTCGATAACAGTCATATGGGCGTGGTATTGAAGCGTATGATGTTGCGCGCTGCCTCGCGAATTGCCGATCAACTGCAGATCGACGCGCTGGTGACCGGCGAAGCGATTTCCCAGGTATCCAGCCAGACGCTGCCGAACCTGTCGATCATCGACTGTGTTACCGAGAAGCTGGTGCTGCGCCCGCTGATCGCCAGCCACAAGCAGGACATCATCGACCTGGCAGAACAGATCGGCACCGCCGATTTTGCCAAGCATATGCCTGAGTACTGCGGGGTCATCTCGGTGAACCCCAAGACCCACGCCAAGCGGCATCGCGTGGAGCATGAAGAGAAAGAATTCGACATGGCGATTCTGGAGCGTGCGCTCGAGAATGCCAAGCTGGTGCCAATCGATCGCGTCATCGACGAGTTGGGCCAGGATGTGCAAATCGAAGAAGTCAGTGAGGCCCTGGCCGGCCAGATCGTCATCGACATCCGTCACCCGGACGCCGCTGAAGACGAGCCGCTGGAAATTACTGGCATCGACGTGCAAACGCTGCCGTTCTACGCACTGAACGCGCGTTTCAAGGAACTGGATAACAGCCGTCAGTACCTGCTGTATTGCGACAAAGGCGTGATGAGTCGCCTGCATGCCCACCATTTGCTCAGTGAGGGGCATGCCAATGTGCGCGTTTATCGACCGAGCTAAGAGCCCGGGGCTGTTTGCCTGTGGCCTGCGTCACCGGCCCCCCGACTCTGCCGTCAAGCTGTAACGGCAAGGCCTGACTCTACTGTTAATCGCTGCCACGACCTGTCAGCACACCGAATCCTCTGATCGAGATACACAAGTGATCGAAAATCTACGTAACATCGCCATCATTGCCCACGTTGACCATGGTAAAACCACCCTGGTAGACAAACTCCTGCGTCAATCCGGCACCCTGGAGCGCAACGAGCTCAACGACGAGCGCGTGATGGACTCCAACGACCAGGAAAAAGAGCGCGGTATTACCATCCTGGCAAAAAACACCGCTATCAACTGGAACGGCTACCACATCAACATCGTGGATACCCCGGGCCACGCCGACTTCGGCGGCGAAGTAGAACGCGTAATGTCGATGGTTGACTCCGTTCTGCTGCTGGTTGACGCTCAAGACGGCCCTATGCCGCAAACCCGTTTCGTGACCAAGAAGGCCTTCGAAGCCGGCCTGCGTCCGATCGTGTGCATCAACAAGGTTGACCGTCCAGGCGCGCGTCCGGACTGGGTTCTGGACCAAATCTTCGACCTGTTCGACAACCTCGGCGCCACCGAAGAACAACTCGATTTCCAGGTTATCTACGCCTCGGCCCTGAACGGCATTGCTGGTCTTGACCACAACGACATGGCTGAAGACATGACCCCGCTGTACCAGTCGATCGTCGACAACGTACCGCCGCCGAAAGTTGACCGTGAAGGCCCGTTCCAGATGCAAATCTCGGCACTGGACTACAACAGCTTCCTGGGTGTTATCGGCGTTGGCCGTATCGCTCGTGGCAGCGTCAAGCCGAACACCCCGGTTGTCGCTATCGGTGCCGACGGCAAGAAGCGTAACGGTCGTATCCTGAAGCTGATGGGTCACCACGGCCTGCACCGCATCGACGTTGAAGAAGCGTTTGCCGGCGACATCGTGTGCGTGAGCGGCATGGACTCGCTGTTCATCTCCGACACCCTGTGCCAGCCAGACAACGTCGAGGCGATGAAGCCTCTGACCGTTGACGAGCCAACCGTTTCCATGACGTTCCAGGTAAACGACTCGCCGTTCTGCGGTAAAGAAGGCAAGTTCGTGACCTCCCGTAACATCAAGGAGCGTCTGGACAAAGAGCTGCTGTACAACGTTGCACTGCGCGTTGAAGAAGGCGACTCGGCTGACAAGTTCAAAGTCTCCGGCCGTGGTGAGCTGCACCTCTCGGTACTGATCGAAACCATGCGTCGCGAAGGCTTCGAAATGGGTGTTGGTCGTCCGGAAGTGATCATCCGTACTGTTGACGGCGTGAAGCAGGAACCGTTCGAAAACGTCACCATCGACACCCCTGAAGAATCCCAGGGCAAGGTCATGGAAGAGATGGGCCTGCGTAAGGGCGACCTGACCAACATGGTGCCGGATGGCAAGGGCCGTGTACGTCTGGAATACAACATCCCTGCTCGCGGTCTGATCGGTTTCCGTAACCAGTTCCTGACCCTGACCAACGGTGCTGGCATCCTGACCTCGATCTTCGATCGTTACGACACCATGAAGTCCGGCGACATGTCCGGCCGTCAGAACGGTGTTCTGGTATCGGTAGAAACCGGCAAGGCGCTGACCTACTCCCTGGAAACCCTCCAGGCGCGTGGCAAGCTGTTCGTTGAACACGGTCAAGAGATCTACAACGGCCAGATCGTTGGTCTGAACAGCCGTGACAACGACATGGGCGTCAACCCAACCAAAGGCAAGAAGCTCGACAACATGCGTGCTTCGGGCAAAGACGAAACCATCGCTCTGGTCCCACCTGTTCGCTTCACCCTGGAACAGGCCCTGGAATTCATCCAGGATGACGAGCTGTGCGAAGTCACGCCTAAGTCGATCCGCCTGCGTAAGAAGATCCTGGACGAAGGCGAGCGTACCCGCGCTGCCAAGAAAGCCAAGAACTGAGTTAACTCAGGCTGAATGAAAAACGCCCCCGGTCGAAAGGCCGGGGGCGTTTTTTTATGCCTGCTGGTTTTGTGCTGACTGTACCGGCCTCATCGGGGGCAAGCCCCCTCCCACATTTTGTTCTGTGAACACATTCGAAGTGTGGGAGGGGGCTTGCCCCCGATAGGGCCCTTGAGAACCCCACAAACCCTGGATCAGAACTTATCGAGAGTCTTGAAGTTGGTCTCGCGCACCACTTCTTTCGGCTTATACGCACAATACCCCGGTCGCGGCCCGATTTTTGGGTGGTTGCGGCAAGTATCCGGGCGCTTGTCATAAATAGTGCAGAAGCGCGTCTTACGATCCAGGTACAGGCAGTCGTTGTTGCTCATGCGCTGCAGGGTAAAAATCTCGGATTTGTTGTTGTAGCGCTCGACGATGCCTTCCTTCTGCAAGCGCTTGGCGATGTTCTTCGGCGGGTCGCCGCGCTCGAACTCATCTACGATGCCAATGCGGATCAGGTCTTTGATCTTCACCTCCACCGGCAGGGTGCAGCAGCTGGACACGCAGCCGCCGCACATGTGGGCGGAATATTTCTGCCACGTTTCGAGACGGTCGAGTTCCGCGGCGGCGATCAGTTGAGGCTTCATCAGGGTTCCAAGGTGGGGCGGTGTCCGGGCGCGCGATCATACCGGGATTGATGATTTTTTGAACAATATTTTCAGGTTTTTCATCTTCGGTGGCGTTCGGGCACGACCCCTGCATCTAATCCCTTTAACAGTGAATGAGTTAAAAAACTGACGAACCAGAGCCTGCGCCGTGTGTCAGAGCGTCTAGGCTCTAGCAACTCCTTCTATCTCGCCCGAGGTCGCAACTGATGTCTCAGGAACCACTTGCACGAGAAGCAGAGGTAGCCGCATTCCGCGATGCTGTCTTGACCAAACTCACCTACGCGGTGGGCAAGGACCCGGATCACGCCTTCGACCATGACTGGTTCGAAGCCATTGCCCTGGCCGCCCGCGACCAAATGGTCGAACGCTGGATGGACCATACGCGACGTATTTACCGAAAAGGCCAAAAGCGCGTTTACTACCTCTCCCTGGAGTTCCTCATCGGCCGTTTGCTCTACGACAGCCTGAGCAACCTTGGCGTGCTGGAAATCGCCCGCGAAGCCTTGTCCGAGCTGGGTGTCGACCTGGAACGCATCCGCCTGCTGGAGCCCGACGCGGCTCTCGGCAACGGTGGCTTGGGGCGCCTGGCCGCCTGCTTCATGGAAAGCATGTCGACCCTGGGCATTGCCGGCCACGGTTATGGCATCCGTTATGAGCACGGTCTGTTCCGCCAGGCTATTGTCGACGGCTGGCAGCAGGAACAAACCGAACGCTGGCTGGATTTCGGCAACCCGTGGGAATTTGAACGCGCCGAGGTGATTTACCCGATCGGCTTTGGCGGCAGTGTCGAAACGATTGCGGACGCCTCCGGCAAGATGATCCAGGTGTGGTCGCCCAACGAGACTGTACGCGCAGTAGCCTATGACACACCGGTAGTCGGCTGGCGCGGCGCCAGCGTCAACACCCTGCGCCTGTGGCGTGCACGGGCCGTAGAAGACTTGCACCTGGAGCGCTTCAATGCCGGTGACCACTTGGGCGCCGTCGCCGAAGTGGCCCGCGCCGAAAGCATCTCCCGCGTGCTGTACCCGGCCGACAGCACCGAAGCCGGGCAGGAATTGCGCCTGCGCCAGGAATATTTCTTCGTCTCCGCTTCACTGCAGGATCTGCTGCGCCGCCACAAGAACATGCACGGCTCGGTGCTGAGCCTGGGGGAACACGCCGCCATCCAGCTCAACGATACCCACCCGTCCATCGCCGTGGCCGAGTTGATGCGCCAGCTGGTCGACCTGCATGACATACCGTGGGAAGCCGCGTGGGACGTCACCGTCGAAACGCTTTCCTACACCAACCACACCTTGCTACCCGAAGCGCTGGAAACCTGGCCTGTAGGTTTGATGGAGCGCATGCTGCCCCGGCACATGCAGATCATCTACCTGATCAACGCCCAGCACATTGACTCGCTGCGCGCCAAGGGCATCCACGACTTCGACGTACTGCGCGCCGTGTCACTGATCGAAGAAGACAACGGCCGCCGCGTGCGCATGGGCAACCTGGCGTTCCTCGGCTCCCATAGCGTCAACGGCGTGTCCGGCTTGCATACCCAGCTGATGCGCAGCACGGTGTTCTCCGAACTGCACAAGCTTTACCCCGAACGGATCAACAACAAGACCAACGGCATCACCTTCCGCCGCTGGCTCTACCAGGCCAACCCCAAGTTGACCGCGATGCTGGTGGAGGCCCTGGGCCCGGACATTCTCGATAGCATGGAAACCCGCTTGACGGAGTTGGAAACCTTCGCCGAGAAACAGACCTTCCGCAAATCCTTCGCCGAACAGCGCTTGCACAGCAAGCGTGCACTGGCCGAGATCATTCATGAGCGCCTGGGCATCGCGGTCAACCCGGCGGCGATGTTCGACGTGCAGGTCAAGCGTATCCACGAATACAAGCGCCAACTGCTCAACCTGTTGCACACCGTGGCCCTGTACCAGGCGATTCGTGCCGAGCCCGAGGTCGACTGGGTGCCAAGGGTGAAAATCTTCGCCGGCAAGGCTGCGGCCAGTTACCACCAGGCCAAGCTGATCATCAAGCTGACCAACGACATCGCCCGCACCGTCAACAACGACCCGACCGTACGTGGTCTGCTCAAGGTGGTGTTCCTGCCCAACTACAACGTCAGCCTGGCGGAAAGCATCATCCCGGCGGCGGACTTGTCGGAGCAGATCTCCACGGCCGGTTTCGAGGCGTCAGGCACCAGCAACATGAAGTTCGGCCTCAACGGTGCGTTGACCATCGGCACCATGGACGGCGCCAACGTGGAGATGCACGAGCGTGTCGGCGCCGAGCACATGTTTATCTTCGGCCTCAGTGCCCAGCAGGTGGAAGCGCGCAAGCACGCCGGAGAGTTCAACGCCGGGCCGGACATCGCCGTGTCCCACCGTTTGAGCGACGTGCTGCAAGCGATCCGCGGCGGGGTGTTCTCGCCGGATGATCCGGGGCGTTATGTCGGCCTGATCGACGGGCTGATCGACTACGACCGCTTCCTGGTGTGTGCCGATTTCGATTCCTACTGGGATGCCCAGGCACGGGTCGAGGCGCATTGGCATGACTCCAAGGAATGGTGGCGTTCGGCTGTGCTGAATACGGCAAGGATGGGCTGGTTCTCCTCGGACCGTACCATCCGCGAATACGCCACCGAGATCTGGAAAGCCCTCGACTAAACACCGCAACACAAAATGTGGGAGGGGGCTTGCCCCCGATGACGGAGTGTCAGCATTGAATGTATCAGCTGATCCTCCGCTATCGGGGGCAAGCCCCCTCCCACATTGCTTCTGCGTCGATATACTGGCCTTCGGTTCGCTCAGGGAATATCGACCATGCAATGGATTTTCATGCTGATTGGCCTGGTACTCGGCTGGGCGCTCGATGAGTCTTTCAGCGATGCGGGTATCGGTGCATTGTTTGGGTTGGGCATCGGCCAGGCGCTCCGCCTGTCGCAGTTGTCGGCCCAGGCGCAGCAGCAGGCCAGTCAGTTGGAAACCACGCAGAAGGCGCTGATAGCCTTGGGCGAGCGCCTGCGGCAGCTGGAAGTGCCCACGCCGACCAGCAACGTTGCAGCCGACCCCCCTGTGCCTGAGCCGGCACCTGTCGCCAAACCGTCCGAACTGGTTTGGGAGCTGCCTGCTGAATTGACGCCTGGGGCCATGATTGCCGAGCCGAGCCGGCCGCTACCGGATGACGCCTGGACGCCCAATGCCACGCCTCGCCCACCTGAACCACTACGCAGCCCCAACCTGATCGAACGCGCCATTACCGCTGCACGCACTTGGCTGTTCGGCGGCAATACCGTGCTGCGTGTCGGTTTGGTGCTGTTGTTCCTTGGCCTGGCGTTCCTGCTGCGCTACGCCACGGAAGGCATGGTAGTGCCGATCCAGCTGCGGTACGCCGGAGTAGCGACGGCTGCCATCGGCCTGCTGGGCCTGGGCTGGTGGTTGCGGCGGCGTAACAGCAATTACGGCCTGATGCTGCAAGGCGCCGGTATCGCAGTGCTGTACCTGACGGTATTCGCCGCGATGCGCTTGCACCCGTTGATCGACTCGGGCACGGCGTTTGGCCTGTTGGTGGTCGTGACCGTTTTTTCCGCGATTCTGGCGCTCACTCAAGATGCGTTGGGCCTGGCCTGCGCGGCCGCGCTGGGCGGTTTTGCTGCGCCGCTCCTGGCGTCTACCGGTGCCGGCAGCCATGTGACGTTGTTCAGCTACTTCGCCCTGCTCAATGCCGGCATCCTTGCCATCGCCTGGTTCAAGGCTTGGCGCCCACTCAATCTGATCGGCTTTGTCGGCACCTTCGGTATCGGCTTCGCCTGGGGCATGCGTTCCTATACGCCGGATATGCTCTGGAGCACTGAGCCGTTCCTGATTGTATTTTTCCTGATGTACCTGGCCGTCGGCTTGTTGTTTGCCCGGCGCAAGTTGCAGGAGTTGGGTGACGCGCCTGAGGGCGACAGCCGTGGCGCGTTGCTGCGTTGGTCGGCGGCCAAAGGCGATTACGTCGACGGCAGCCTGCTGTTCGGTCCGCCGCTGGTGGGCTTTGGGTTGCAGTTCGCATTGGTACAGCATCTTGAATTTGCCGCAGCGTTCAGTGCCTTGGCACTGGGCATTCTCTACATGGCCCTGGCGCGCTGGCTGAGCGGCGGGCGTGCCTTGTTGCTGGCGCAAACCTGCCTGGCCCTTGGGGTGATTTTCGCCAGCCTGGCGATTCCCCTGGGGCTCGATGCGCGTTGGACCACGGCGGCCTGGGCAGTAGAGGGCGCCGGAATCTTCTGGCTCGGCTTGCGCCAACAGCGGCTATTGGCGCGGGCATTTGCCTTGTTGCTGCAGCTAGGCTCGGCACTGGCTTTTTTCAGCGAGTTGCGCCCCGGTACAGACACGCTGCTGGAGGGGCCTGCACTGAGTGCGTTGTTGCTAGGCGCAGCGTTGCTGTTCACGTTTTATCAGGTTCACAAAGCTGCGCCTGAGCTCGCCCACGCTTGGGAACGTAAAGGCGCACCGTGGCTTGCGGCGCTCGGCCTGGGCTGTGGATATCTGCTGGCGCCGTTGCTGTGGTCGACCCAGGGCAGCGTCATCGGCTGGTCGCTCGCCGGACTGGTAACGGCGTGGGCAGGCCAGCGGCTCGGTTCGCAGGCTTGGGTGCGTTGTGCTGTGGCCGTGCAACTGCTCAGCGGCATCAGCTTTGCGCTCGACCCTGTCAGTAATTTCTACACACCGATGATCATCGCCCTGGCCGCAATGACCAGCGCCTGGTGTTTGCGGCAGCAGCAATCGACCCGCAGCTCCAAACTGCTGCTGGGCTGGGGCGTGGTGTGGTGGGGGCTGGCCGTGCTCGGCGAAGTGTGGCGCTCAGCCCCGACGGATTGGCACGCAACCTGGTTATACGCGGCAGCGGCGCTGAGCACAGGGTTGTGGTGCTGGCTGGCGCTGCGCCTGCGTTGGGTGGCGCTCGGGGCGGTGTGCACCTTGCTGATGCCGGTTGCCGGTATGGTGCTGCTTGGCACATGGGACGAGTACTACCATCCGGCCGCCAACCTCGCCGGGTTGGCATGGGTTGCGGTTTTCGCGCTGCACTTCGTTTCACTGCGCCGCCTGGCGTTGCTGGTGCCGCAGCAAGCGCTGAGTGTTGCCCATGTGCTCGGCTGCTGGATGTTGATCGGCGTGCTGACGCTGGAGCTGCGCTACGGCCTGATGCAGCTGTCGAGCGAGTATAACGCCTGGCGCTGGCTGGGTTGGGCGATTCTGCCAAGTCTGTATCTGGTGCTCGCGGCACCACCACGTGCCTGGCCGTGGCCGGTGTCGGCCTATCCGCGTGAGTACCGCGTGCTGGCCACGCTGCCCCTGGCCGTATTGATGCTGGGGTGGTTCTGGCTGGCGAATATGTTCAGCGACGGTACCGCCAAACCGATGCCCTACGTGCCGCTGATCAGCCCGCTGGACCTGGGCCTGCTGTTTGCGTTGCTCGGGGTGTACCTGTGGTCGCGCAGCGTGGCGCTGCAACGTGGGGCGCAAGTGACATTGATTGCCCAGGCGGTGGTGGGTGCCTCGTTGTTTGCTTTCTTTACCGCGCTGGTGATGCGCACCGCGCACCATTGGAGCGGTGTGCCGTTCCATTTGGATGCGCTGCTGGAGTCGATGCGGGTCCAGGCAGGGTTGTCGATTGTCTGGACCCTGATCGCCCTCGGCCTGATGATCGGCGGTCACCTGCGCCATCGTCGCGAAGTATGGCTGGTCGGTGCGGTGCTGATTGCGGTGGTGGTGGCCAAGCTGTTCTTTGTCGAGTTGAGTAACCGCGGCGGCCTGGCGCGAATCGTGTCGTTCATCGGCGTGGGTGGGTTGCTGCTGGTGGTGGGGTATTTCGCACCGCTGCCGCCCAAGCGGGCTGAGCCTGCGGGCAGGCCTTGAACTCTATTGGAGTTAAATCCTCTGATTAGAGGAAATACACCTCGACTCGCGCTAAACTGCGCGGGTTTTCAGCCCCCCATTCTCCGGAGCCGTCCATGTCCCGCGTTACCCTGAGTCGCTATTTGATCGAGCAGACCCGCAGCAACAACACGCCTGCTGATCTGCGCTTCCTTATCGAAGTGGTGGCGCGTGCTTGCAAGGAAATCAGCCACGCCGTATCCAAAGGCGCCCTCGGTGGCGTGCTGGGCAGCATGGGCACTGAGAACGTGCAAGGCGAAGTGCAGAAGAAACTCGACGTAATCTCCAACGAGATCCTGCTCGAAGCCAACGAATGGGGTGGTCACCTGGCTGGCATGGCGTCCGAAGAAATGGACAATGCCTACCAGATCCCGGGCAAATACCCGAAAGGCGCGTACCTGCTGGTATTCGATCCACTGGACGGCTCGTCCAACATCGACATCAACGCACCAGTCGGCACCATCTTCTCGGTACTGCGTTGCCCAAGCGAATACCTGAGCCAGAACGAAGCCCTGAACGAAAAGGCCTTCCTGCAGCCAGGCACTGAGCAGGTGGCTGCCGGCTATGCGATCTACGGCCCACAGACCATGTTGGTGCTGACCCTGGGCGACGGCGTCAAGGGCTTCACCCTCGACCGCGAAATGGGCAGCTTTGTGCTGACCCACGAAGACATTTCGATTCCTGCCTCTACCCAGGAATTCGCGATCAACATGTCCAACCAGCGTCACTGGGAAGAGCCGGTGAAACGTTACGTCAACGAGCTGATGGAAGGCGAAGAAGGTCCGTTGAAGAAGAACTTCAACATGCGCTGGGTCGCCGCGATGGTGGCCGACGTGCATCGCATCCTGACCCGTGGCGGCCTGTTCATGTACCCACGCGACAGCCGCGAGCCGTCCAAGCCGGGCAAGTTGCGCCTGATGTACGAAGCCAACCCGATGTCGTTCCTGGTCGAGCAGGCGGGCGGTGCGTCCACCGATGGCCACCAGCGTATCCTCGATATCCAGCCCGAAGGCCTGCATCAGCGCGTGGCGGTGTTCCTGGGTTCGAAGGAAGAAGTTGAGCGTGTGACCGGCTACCACAAGAAGTAATACACGGCGATAAATTATCCGCCGTGTTGTGAGGCCGTTCACCCTTGAAGAAGCCCCGAAACGTTTCAGCGTTTGCGGGGCTTTTTTGTTTTCGCTCGTCGGGAACCAGACACCTCTTTTCCCTTCTAAGCTTCTGGCAGATACCCCAGCTGCTTTGTCTCTCCAGGAGCTTTTCCATGTCTTTACGCCGTCTCGCCCTGCTGGCTTTTTGCGTGCTGTTAGCCGCTTGCAGCAAGGTCACTCAAGAAAACTACCAGAAATTGTCGGCCGGCATGGCCAAGGCCGAGGTAGAGTCGTTGCTGGGCAAGCCAACCGATTGTTCCGGCGCACTGGGCATGTCCAGCTGCACCTGGGGCGATAAAAACAGCTTTATCAGCGTGCAGTACGCCGGTGACAAAGTTCTGATGTTTTCCGGGCAAGGCCTGAAGTAAACCGGGGCGCGAGCCTGCGGGAGAAGAAGAATGATGCGTTTTGTTTTGTTCCTTTGCGCCAGCCTGTTTTTGGCGGGCTGTGCCAGCCATTCTGGCGATGATCTGCAACCCAAGACCGCGAGCAACGTCAACCTCAAGCGTTACCAGGGCACCTGGTATGAGTTGGCGCGTTTGCCCATGTACTTTCAGCGCAACTGCGCGCAATCCGAAGCTCGCTATACCTTGCTGCCGGACGGTGACATGTCGGTGTTCAATCGCTGCCTGACACCTGAATGGAAGTGGCAGGAGGCCAAAGGCACGGCCACGCCGCAAGTGCCCGGCAAGACCGACAAGCTTTGGGTCGAATTCAATAACTGGTTCACGTCACTGCTGCCGGGCGTCGCCAAGGGCGATTACTGGGTGCTGTATGTGAGCGATGACTACAAGACCGCCATCGTCGGCAGCCCGAGCCGGCGCTATATGTGGATCCTGTCGCGCACGCCGACGGTGAGCGCCGATACCCGTGAAGACTTGCTCAGTAGGGCGCGGCAGCAGGGGTATGACACCACGCGGTTGATCTGGCGTACTTCAGATAAACAAATGGCCAAGACTTCGCAGTAATTAAATGTGGGAGGGGGCTTGCTCCCGATGCAGTGTGTCAGCCAGTACATCTGATACTGACACACCGCTATGGGGAGCAAGCCCCCTCCCACATGTGTTAGGTGTTGGCCGTTAGCCCAACAAAGCCTTCAAGACCTGGGTGAATGCCCGGCTGCTTTCCTCTTCACCAGCATGCCGCCCGTCCCGCACCACCCACTTGCCATTGACCAGCACATCGCGCACCTGGCGATCGCCACCGGCGAACAGCCAGCGATTGAGAATCCCATCCTCACTGGCGGTGGCCAGGTACGGATCGTTACCGTCCAGCACGATCCAATCCGCACGCTTACCCACTTCCAAGCGACCAATCGGCTGGCCCAGTGCCTGTGCGCCACCGTCCAGCGCAGCATCGAACAGCGTGCGCCCAACCATCGGCTGATCACTGCGATACAGGCGATTACGCCGTTGATCGCGCAGACGCTGGCCGTATTCCAACCAACGCAGTTCTTCCACCACGCTCAGTGATACATGGCTGTCGGACCCGATACCCATGCGTCCACCCTGGGCGAGGAAATCCACCGCCGGAAAAATCCCATCGCCCAGGTTCGCCTCGGTGGTCAGGCACAAACCGGCAATCGCTCGACTCTTGGCCATGCGTGTCACTTCATCGGGGTCGGCATGGGTGGCGTGCACCAGGCACCAGCGTTCATCCACTTCAACATTGTCATACAGCCATTGCAGCGGGCGCTTGCCGCTCCAGGCCAGGCAGTCGTCGACTTCTTTTTGCTGCTCCGCGATATGGATATGCACCGGGCAAGCCTTGTCACTGGCGGCCAGGACGTCGTGGATTTGCTGGGGGATGACGGCGCGCAGAGAGTGGAAACACAGGCCCAGTTGCTGCGCGGGTTGTGCCGCCAGGATCGGCTGCAAGCGTGCTTGCAGGTCCAGGTAGTTTTCGGTGCTGTTGATAAAACGGCGCTGGCCTTCATTCGGCGCCTGGCCGCCGAAGCCTGAGTGGGTATAGAGCACCGGCACCAACGTCAGGCCGATCCCGCTGCTGGCGGCCGCCAGGCTGATCTGGCGCGACAGCTCGGTACGGTCGGCATAGGGCTGGCCGCTGACATCGTGGTGCACGTAATGAAACTCGGCCACCGAGGTGTAGCCGGCCTTGAGCATTTCGATATACAACTGGCGGGCGATGACCTGCAATTGCTCGGGGCTGATCTTGCCGACCATGCGGTACATCAGGTCGCGCCAGGTCCAGAAACTGTCATTGGGGTTGCCTGCCACTTCGGCCAAACCCGCCATGGCGCGCTGGAACGCATGGGAATGCAGGTTAGGCATGCCCGCCAATACCGGGCCTCTGAGCCGTTCGGCGCCGTCTGCACTGGCATTGGCCTCCACCTGGGCCAGCAGGCCATCGGCGCTGACCTCAAGACGTACATCGTTGGCCCATCCATTAGGCAGCAGCGCGCGTTCGGCAAAGAAAGCGGACATGATCAAGGCACCCCGGTCGTGTGTTTATTTGTATATACATATACAGACGTTTGCCTGCTCGGTAAACTCCGGCAATCTATGCATCTTTTCTTCCTGCAAGGATTCCCTGTGCCGACTCC
This sequence comes from Mythimna loreyi, assembly GCA_029852875.1. NCBI lineage: Eukaryota > Metazoa > Arthropoda > Insecta > Lepidoptera > Noctuidae > Mythimna > Mythimna loreyi. The sequence continues at coordinate 62,523 of JARGEH010000038.1, forward strand.
GCCCGCCAAGTCTTCGCTGGCTGCCCACATGGACGAAAGTCCGGCGCCCTTGTACGCCCGCGTCAAACAGATGATCAGCCAGCAGATTCTCAACGGCAACTGGCCGCCCCATTACCGCGTGCCGTCGGAGAGCGAGCTGGTCAGCCAGTTGGGCTTCAGCCGCATGACCATCAACCGCGCACTGCGCGAACTGACCGCCGAAGGGATGTTGGTGCGCATGCAAGGGGTCGGCACGTTCGTCGCCGAACCGAAGAGCCAGTCAGCGCTGTTTGAGGTGCACAACATCGCCGATGAGATCGCTTCCCGCGGGCATCGGCACACGTGCCAGGTCATCACCCTGGGCGAAGAAGCCGCCGGTTCCGAGCGTGCCGTGGCCCTGGAAATGCGCGAAGGCGGACGGGTGTTTCATTCGTTGATCGTGCATTACGAGAACGATATTCCGGTGCAAATCGAAGACCGTTTCGTCAATGCCCTGGTCGCGCCGCAATACCTGCAACAGGATTTCACCCAGCAGACTCCCTACGCCTACTTGAATCAGGTCGCGCCATTGACCGAGGGCGAGCATGTGGTTGAGGCGATCCTTGCCGACGCCGCCGAGTGCAAGTTGTTGCAGATCGAGCCGAGCGAACCGTGCCTGTTGATTCGTCGCCGCACCTGGTCAGGTCGCCAGCCGGTCACCGCTGCGCGGTTGATCCACCCCGGTTCCCGTCACAGCCTGGAAGGGAGGTTCAGCAAATGAGTGAAGTCAAGATCTGGCGCGCCGCTGACTATGTGCGCATGCCGTGGAAAAACGGCGGCGGCAGTACCGAAGAGATCACCCGTGATGCGGGCACTGGCCTGGATGGATTTGGCTGGCGCCTGTCGATTGCCGATATTGCCGAATCGGGCGAATTCTCCACGTTCGCCGGTTACCAGCGCGTGATTACGGTGATCAAGGGCGCGGGCATGGTGCTGACCGTTGACGGCGAGGAACAGCGCGGTTTGCTGCCGTTGCAGCCATTCGCGTTCGCGGGAGACAGCCAAGTGACGTGCCGTCTGATTACCGGGCCGATCCGCGATTTCAACCTGATCTATTCGCCTGAGCGTTATCACGCGCGTTTGCAGTGGGTGGATGGCGTGCAGCGGTTTTTCAGCACGGCACAGACAGTGCTGGTGTTCAGCGTGGCGGATGAGGTGAAGGTGTTGGGCGAGACCCTCGGTCACCACGATTGCCTGCAAGTGGACGGTAACGCGGGCTTGCTGGATATCTCGGTCACTGGCCGTTGCTGCCTGATCGAACTGACCGCACGCGGTTGAAAAATGTGGGAGGGGGCTTGCTCCCGATGGCGGTGTATCAGTCACCTATAAATTGACTGAACTACTGCTATCGGGGGGGCAAGCCCCCTCCCACATTTGTTTCTGTTTCCAGGCTGCGCACCAATTTGTTACTTAATGCCCCAGCGTGACGCAAAGCTGCGCTGTCGTGACAAATCCCTCTTGCGTAAAACATCTCCGTAAGAAATTTCATCAAGCTTTGAAGCCTTTATTTTCAAGGCCTTTGCTCACCTTCGAAAAAATCTGCAGGGCTCACACCAAGAGTTGGCCGCTCGATTGCATATGCTTGTACATACAAGTAAAGATGTGTGCGTAAGACTCTCCTTCGCACCATCCGTGTTCGCGCATCGATCGCCGAGGAGTCCTAGCAGTGACCAAGTCTACAAAATACCGTGACGTCGAAATCCGCGCCGCCCGCGGTAACAAGCTCACCGCCAAAAGCTGGCTGACTGAAGCGCCGCTGCGCATGCTGATGAACAACCTCGACCCACAAGTGGCCGAGAACCCGAAAGAGCTGGTGGTGTACGGCGGTATTGGCCGTGCGGCGCGCAATTGGGAATGCTACGACCAGATCGTCGAGAGCCTCACCAACCTGAACGACGACGAAACCCTATTGGTGCAATCGGGTAAACCGGTCGGCGTGTTCAAGACCCACAGCAATGCCCCGCGTGTGCTGATCGCCAACTCCAACCTGGTGCCGCACTGGGCCAGCTGGGAACACTTTAACGAATTGGATGCCAAGGGCCTGGCCATGTACGGCCAGATGACCGCCGGCAGCTGGATATACATCGGCAGCCAGGGCATCGTCCAGGGCACCTACGAAACCTTCGTCGAAGCTGGCCGCCAGCATTACAACAGCGATTTGACCGGTCGCTGGGTGCTCACCGCCGGTCTCGGCGGCATGGGCGGGGCCCAGCCGCTGGCGGCAACCCTGGCCGGCGCTTGCTCGCTGAACATCGAATGCCAGCAGGTCAGCATCGATTTCCGCCTGAGCAGCCGCTATGTCGACGAGCAAGCTACCGACCTCGACGACGCCCTGGCACGCATTGGCAAGTACACCAAGGAAGGCAAGGCCATCTCCATCGCCTTGCTGGGTAACGCCGCCGAAATCCTGCCGGAACTGGTCAAGCGTGGTGTACGTCCGGACATGGTCACCGACCAGACCAGCGCCCACGACCCGCTCAACGGCTACCTGCCAGCCGGCTGGACCTGGGACGAATACCGCGCCCGCGCCAAGACCGAGCCCGCCGCCGTGATCAAGGCCGCCAAGCAGTCGATGGCCGTGCACGTCAAAGCCATGCTGGAATTCCAGAAGCAGGGCATCCCGACCTTCGACTACGGCAATAACATCCGCCAGATGGCCCAGGAAGAAGGTGTGGAAAACGCCTTCGACTTTCCTGGTTTCGTACCGGCCTATATCCGCCCGCTGTTCTGCCGTGGCATCGGCCCGTTCCGTTGGGCTGCACTGTCCGGCGACCCGCAGGACATCTACAAGACTGACGCCAAGGTCAAAGAGCTGATCCCGGACGATGCCCACCTGCACAACTGGCTTGACATGGCTCGCGAACGCATCAGCTTCCAGGGCTTGCCGGCTCGTATCTGCTGGGTTGGCCTGGGCCAGCGCGCCAAGCTCGGCCTGGCCTTCAACGAAATGGTACGCAGCGGCGAACTGTCCGCGCCGGTGGTGATCGGCCGTGACCACCTGGACTCCGGCTCTGTGGCCAGCCCGAACCGCGAAACCGAGGCCATGCAGGACGGTTCCGACGCCGTATCCGACTGGCCGCTGCTCAACGCCTTGCTCAACACCGCGAGCGGCGCGACCTGGGTTTCGCTGCACCACGGTGGTGGCGTAGGCATGGGCTTCTCCCAGCATTCGGGCATGGTGATCGTGTGTGACGGTACCGACGAAGCGGCTGAGCGCATTGCGCGGGTACTGCATAACGACCCGGCGACGGGGGTGATGCGTCATGCCGATGCCGGTTACCAGATCGCTATTGATTGCGCCAAGGAACAGGGCCTCAACCTGCCGATGATCAAGTGACCCATGTGGGAGGGGGCTTGCCCCCGATAGCGGCGGGTCAGTCATCTGATCTGTTGGCTGATACACCGCAATCGGGGGCAAGCCCCCTCCCACATTGGATCGGCGGCAACACTCAAGACAATCCATCAGAGGTTGAACCCCATGGCTGCGAATGACACCACCCCGTTGATCGAAAGGCGCTCGATCGACTACATCCCGGAAGCGGAAAGACACGGTCGTCTATTTAGCCAGTTCACCCTGTGGATGGGTGCCAACCTGCAAATCACCGCGATCGTCACCGGGGCCCTGGCCGTGGTGCTGGGCGGTGATGTGTTCTGGTCGTTGATCGGCCTGCTGGTCGGTCAACTGATTGGCGGCGGCGTCATGGCCTTGCATGCGGCCCAAGGCCCAAGCTTGGCCTGCCGCAGATGATTTCCAGCCGGGTGCAGTTCGGCGTGTATGGCGCGGCCATCCCGATCGTACTGGTGTGCTTGATGTACCTGGGTTTCACCGCAACCGGCACCGTGCTGTCGGGTCAGGCGCTGGGGCAGTTGTTTGGAGTCAGCGACAGCGTCGGTATCCTGATCTTTGCCAGTGTCATCGTGCTGGTCACCGTGCTGGGTTACCGGGTGATCCATTTCATCGGCCGTGTCGCCAGCGTCATTGGCGTGATTGCTTTTGTCTACCTGTTCAGTCGCCTGATGGGCCAGACCGACGTTGGCGCACTCCTGCAGATCCGCCATTTCAGCTGGAGCAGTTTTCTGTTGGCCGTGTCCCTCGCGGCATCCTGGCAGATCGCCTTCGGCCCGTATGTGGCGGACTATTCGCGCTACCTGCCGAGCCAGACGTCATCGGTGAAAACCTTTCTCGCCGCTGGCGCAGGTTCGGTCGTCGGTGCACAGGTGGCGATGGTCCTTGGCGTGTTTGCCGCTGCGATGTCCGACGGACAGTTCGCCGGTCACGAAGTGGCCTACATCGTGGGCCTGAGCGGTACGGGAGCGACCGCTGCGTTGCTGTATTTCAGCATCGCGTTCGGCAAGGTCACCATCTCGACGCTGAACTCCTACGGCAGCTTCATGTGCATTGCGACCATCGTCAGCGGTTTCCGTGGTCGCCTGGAGGTCACGCGGCTGCAGCGCCTGGCATTCGTGCTGGTCATCGTCGGCGCGGCGACCCTGATCGCGTTGCTCGGCCAGCATTCGTTCCTGGGGGCGTTCAAGTCGTTCATCCTGTTCCTGCTGGCGTTCTTTACGCCCTGGAGTGCGATCAACCTGGTGGATTACTACTGCATCACCCGCGAGCGCTATGACGTGCCGGCACTGGCCGACCCGAACGGTCGCTACGGGCGCTGGAACCTGCTGGGTATCAGCGTCTATATCTTCGGCGTGCTGGTGCAGCTGCCGTTCATCGCCACCAAGTTCTACACCGGCCCTTTGGTGGCCGCGCTGGGTGGCGTGGATATTTCCTGGATCATCGGCTTGGTACTGCCGGCGGCCCTGTATTACGTGTGTGCGAAAAAATGGCACGGCACGGTACCCGATCACCTGATCCTGCCAAAAGAGCAGGGCGCTTTACCCACAACAAACGGGCTGGCTGCACAAGCCTGATGGGACGTGGACAGGGCAGGACGCCTACTGACTGCCGTAATCCATTTCATGATTGGGAGCGTCACAACAATGACTATGAATAAGACCTTGCTGGCTACCTTGTTCTCGGCTGGCTTGCTGGCAAGCGCCGGCGCCCAGGCGGCCGGCTGGTGCGAATCCGGCAAACCGGTGAAATTCGCCGGCCTGAACTGGGAAAGCGGCATGTTGCTCACCGACATCCTGCAAACCGTGCTGGAAAAAGGCTACGACTGCAAAACCGACAGCCTGCCGGGCAACTCCATCACCATGGAAAACGCCCTGGGCAGTAACGATATCCAAGTGTTTGCCGAGGAGTGGGTAGGCCGCAGCGAGGTCTGGAACAAGGCCGAGAAGGCCGGCAAGGTCGTGGGCGTCGGTGCCCCGGTCGTCGGTGCGGTCGAAGGTTGGTACGTACCGCGTTATGTGATCGAAGGCGACGCCAAGCGCAAGCTGGAAGCCAAGGCCCCGGACCTGAAAAGCATCGCCGACCTGGCCAAGTACGCCTCGGTGTTCAAGGACCAGGAAGAGCCCTCCAAGGGCCGTTTCTACAACTGCCCGGCCGGCTGGACCTGTGAGCTGGACAACAGCGAAATGCTCAAGAGCTACGGCCTGGAAAGCACCTATACCAACTTCCGCCCGGGCACCGGCCCGGCGCTGGACGCGGCGGTGCTGTCGAGCTACAAGCGCGGCGAGCCGATCCTGTTCTACTACTGGTCGCCGACGCCACTGATGGGCCAGGTCGACCTGGTCAAATTGGAAGAAAAACCCGGCGTGGATAAGCGCGTGAGTATCAAGGTCGGCCTGTCCAAGACCTTCCACGAGCAAGCCCCGGAACTGGTGGCTGTGCTGGAAAAGGTCAACCTGCCCATCGACCTGCTGAATCAGAACCTCGGCCGCATGGCCAAGGAGCGCATCGAGTCGCCAAAACTGGCGAAAATTTTCCTCAAGGAACATCCTGAAGTCTGGCACGCCTGGGTGAGCGACGACGCAGCCAAGAAAATCGACGCGGCCTTGTAGGTCAAGTGTGCACGGCTACCCTCAGGGGTGGCCGGGCGGCTGGCCACAACCCACTGGATCGAGAGCACTATATGTTTCCTGAGAGTTTTACGTTTTCCATCGCCGACTGGGTCAACGGTTGGGTGGACTCGCTGGTTACCAACTACGGCGATGTGTTCCGGCACATTTCCGACACCCTGCTATGGGCCATCGTCAACCTGGAAGGGTTGCTGCGCATGGCGCCCTGGTGGCTGATGCTGGTCATCGTCGGCGGCGTTGCCTGGCACGCCACGCGCAAGCTGGTAACCACGGCGGTGATCGTCGGTTTGCTGTTCCTGGTGGGCGCGGTTGGCCTGTGGGACAAGCTGATGCAAACCCTGGCACTGATGATGGTCGCCACGGTGATTTCGGTGCTGATCGGCATTCCCCTGGGCATCCTGTCGGCGCGCAGCAATCGCCTGCGTTCGGTGCTGATGCCACTGCTCGACATCATGCAGACCATGCCGAGTTTCGTGTACCTGATCCCGGTGCTGATGCTGTTCGGCCTGGGCAAGGTCCCGGCGATCTTCGCCACGGTGATCTACGCCGCGCCGCCACTGATCCGCCTGACGGACCTGGGCATTCGCCAGGTCGATGGCGAAGTCATGGAAGCCATCAACGCCTTCGGCGCCAACCGCTGGCAGCAACTGTTCGGCGTGCAACTGCCGCTGGCGTTGCCGAGCATCATGGCCGGGATCAACCAGACCACCATGATGGCGCTGTCGATGGTGGTGATTGCATCGATGATCGGCGCCCGTGGCTTGGGCGAAGACGTGCTTGTCGGCATCCAGACCCTCAACGTCGGCCGTGGCCTGGAAGCCGGGCTGGCGATCGTGATTCTCGCAGTGGTCATCGACCGCATTACCCAGGCCTATGGTCGTCCACGGCATGAGGCGAGCAAATGACTACTGTCAGCAAAATCGAAGTAAAGAACGTCTTCAAGATATTCGGCGCCCGTTCCAAGGATGCCCTGGCCATGATCGGCCAGGGCAAGACCAAGGACCAGGTACTGGCCGAGACCGGCTGCGTGGTCGGCGTGAATGACCTGTCCCTGAGCATCGGCACTGGTGAGATCTTCGTGATCATGGGCCTGTCAGGTTCCGGCAAATCCACCCTGGTACGCCATTTCAATCGCCTGATCGACCCCACCAGCGGCGCGATCCTGGTGGACGGCGAAGACATTCTGCAACTGGACATGGAAGCGCTGCGCCAATTCCGCCGGCACAAGATCAGCATGGTGTTCCAGAGCTTTGGCCTGTTGCCCCACAAGAGCGTGCTCGACAACGTTGCCTACGGCCTGAAAGTACGCGGCGAAACCAAGCAGGTGTGTGCCGAGCGCGCCTTGCACTGGATCGAAACCGTAGGCCTCAAGGGCTATGAAAACAAATATCCGCACCAGCTTTCCGGCGGCATGCGCCAGCGTGTGGGCCTGGCCCGCGCCTTGGCGGCCGACACCGACATCATCCTGATGGACGAGGCCTTCAGCGCCCTCGACCCGCTGATCCGCGCCGAGATGCAGGACCAGTTGCTCGAGCTGCAAAAGACCCTGCACAAGACCATCGTGTTTATCACCCACGACCTCGACGAGGCCGTGCGCATCGGCAACCGCATTGCGATTCTCAAGGACGGCAAGCTGATCCAGGTCGGCACGCCGCGCGAGATCCTGCATTCGCCAGCGGATGAGTATGTGGATCGGTTTGTTCAGCGGCGGGCGGCGGTGGTCTGAGCCCAACCCTGTGGTGAGGCGACTGGCGCCATCGGGGGCAAGCCCCCTCCCACATTTGAAATGCATTCCCCCTGTGGGAGGGGCGGTGCGACGATTCGACTTGCCCCCGATTGGGCCGGCAAAGCTGCACAAGAATTGAAGAAGGTATGAAGATGCCCCAGGCAACAACAATCATCATCGCCGACGCGCCGATGCGCTGGCAGGACGTGGCCGCCGTGGCTCGCCATGGCGCCGTGCTCGAGCTCTCGGGCCAGGCCTGGGCGCGCATCGACAACGCCCAGGCCATCGTGCAACGCATCGTCGCCAGCGGCGAGCGCGCCTATGGCGTCAATACCGGCCTGGGCGCCTTGTGCAACGTGTCGCTCAAGGGCGAGCAATTGAGCCAGCTGTCGCGCAATACACTGTTGAGCCACGCCTGTGGCGTCGGCCCGGTGCTCAGCGACGAGCAGACCCGCGCGATCATCTGCGCGGCGATCATCAACTACAGCCACGGCAAGTCCGGCCTGCACCCACAGGTGGTGCACTCGTTGCTGGCGCTGCTCAATCACGGCATCACCCCGCAAGTGCCGTCCCAGGGCTCGGTGGGTTACCTGACCCACATGGCCCATGTCGGCGTGGCCTTGCTCGGCGTCGGCAATGTGAGCTATCGCGGCCAGGTGGTCACGGCGCAACACGCTTTGCAGGCTGAAGGCTTGCAACCCGTGGTGCTCGGCGCCAAAGACGGTCTGTGCCTGGTCAACGGCACGCCGTGCATGACCGGCCTGAGCTGTCTGGCCTTGGCCGATGCCCACCATTTGCTGCAATGGGCCGATGTGATCGGTGCAATGAGCTTCGAAGCCCAACGCGGCCAGATCGACGCCTTTGACGAAGCGATTATCGCCCTCAAGCCGCACCCGGGCATGCAGCAGGTCGGCAGCAACCTGCGCGCCTTGCTCGACGGCAGCGAAGTCATCGCCAGCAGCAAAGGTATTCGCACCCAGGACGCCCTGAGCATTCGCTCGATCCCGCAGATCCACGGCGCCGCTCGCGATCAGCTTGAGCACGCCACCCGCCAGATCGAGACTGAACTCAACAGCGCCACGGACAACCCACTGCTGCTTGGCACGCCGGATAACTATCGCGTGGTATCCCAGGCCAACCCGCACGGCCAGTCCGTAGCGCTGGCGGCGGACATGCTGGCGATTGCCATGGCCGAAATCGGCTCCGTGGCCGAACGTCGCCTGGACCGCCTGATCAACCCGCACGTCAGCGGCTTGCCGGCGTTCCTGGTCAGCAACCCCGGGGTCAACTCCGGGATGATGATCGTGCAGTACGTCGCCGCATCCTTGTGCGGGCAGAACCGCCAACTGGCGCAACCGGCGGTGCTCGACAACTTCGTCACCTCGGGCCTGCAGGAAGACCACTTGAGCATGGGCACCAACGCCGCGCTCAAGCTGCACCAGGTGCTGGCCAACGTCACCCAGATCCTCGCCATCGAGTATCTGCTGGCAGCCCAGGCGTTCGAATTCCTCAAGGACCAGCGCTTCGGCGTGGGCACCGACCACGCCTGGCGCTTGCTGCGCGAAGTGGTCCCCGCTTACGAGCAGGACCGTTGGCTGGCGCCGGATATTGCCGCCGCTGCCCAGTTGCTTAAAGACACTGCGTTACCGAATTTGCACTGAACACCTAAGAATAATTCACAAGGAGAACGAATGTGACTGCGCTAAACCTGATTCCAGGCCAACTGACCCTCGCCCAGCTGCGGGCCATCTACCAGCAGCCGGTAACCCTCAGCCTGGATGACAGCGCCTCGGCCCAGATTGAAGCCAGCGTCGCCTGTGTGGAGCAGATTCTCGCCGAGAACCGCACCGCCTATGGCATCAACACCGGTTTCGGCCTGCTGGCCTCGACCCGCATCGCCAGTGAAGACCTGGAAAACCTCCAGCGTTCCCTGGTGCTGTCCCACGCCGCTGGCGTCGGTGAGCCGATCAGCGATGCGCTGGTGCGGCTGGTCATGGTGCTCAAGGTCAACAGCCTCAGCCGCGGGTTCTCCGGGATCCGTCGCCAGGTGATCGACGCGCTGATCGCGCTGATCAACGCCCAGGTGTACCCGCACATTCCGCTGAAAGGTTCGGTCGGCGCCTCTGGTGACCTGGCGCCATTGGCGCATATGTCCCTGGTGCTGCTTGGCGAAGGCAAAGCGCGTTACAAGGGCGAATGGCTGGAAGCCACCGCAGCGCTGAAAGTTGCTGGCCTCACACCGCTGACCCTGGCCGCCAAAGAAGGCCTGGCCTTGCTCAACGGCACCCAGGTATCCACCGCTTACGCATTGCGCGGCCTGTTCGAAGGTGAAGACCTGTTTGCCGGCGCGCTCACCTGCGGCGGCCTCACCGTGGGAGGCCCGTACTGGGTTCGCGCTCGCGTTCGATGCGCGTATTCATGCGGCGCGTGGCCAGCGTGGGCAGATCGATGCGGCTGCGGCCTATCGTGACCTGCTGGCGAAAGCAGCCAGGTGTCGCAGTCGCACCAGAACTGCGACAAGGTGCAAGATCCGTACTCCCTGCGTTGCCAGCCACAGGTCATGGGCGCCTGCCTGACTCAGTTCCGCCAGGCCGCCGAAGTGCTGGTGGTCGAAGCCAACGCGGTATCGGATAACCCGCTGGTATTTGCCGCCGAAGGCGACGTGATTTCCGGCGGTAACTTCCACGCCGAACCGGTGGCCATGGCCGCTGACAATATGGCTTTGGCCATCGCCGAAATAGGCTCCCTGAGTGAGCGGCGCATCTCGCTGATGATGGACAAGCACATGTCGCAACTGCCGCCGTTCCTGGTAGGCAATGGTGGGGTGAACTCCGGTTTCATGATCGCCCAGGTCACTGCCGCTGCGCTCCGCCAGCGAGAACAAGGCACTGGCCCATCCCCATAGCGTCGACAGCCTGCCGACCTCGGCGAACCAGGAAGACCACGTCTCCATGGCCCCGGCCGCGGGCAAGCGCCTGTGGGAAATGGCCGAGAACACCCGTGGCATTCTCGCGGTGGAATGGCTTGCAGCCTGCCAGGGCCTGGACCTGCGCGACGGCTTGAAAACCTCGCCTGCGCTTGAAAAAGCCCGGAGCATCCTGCGCGACAAAGTAGCGTTCTACGACAAAGACCGCTTCTTTGCCCCGGACATCAATGCCGCCAGCGAACTGCTTGCCACCCGTTGCCTGAATGAGCTGGTGCCGGCCAAGTTGCTGCCAAGCCTTTAAGCTCACCGGTACCCAATGTGGGAGCTGGCTTGCCTGCGATAGCGGTGTATCTGCGCCAGATGGGCTGGCTGGAAGTCCGCCATCGCAGGCAAGCCAGCTCCCCACATTGATTTTCGCCAGATTCAGATTTTCTCGGGATAAGAATAATAGGGAAGAGAAATGCACCAACAAGAAAAGGGTTTGAAACGCGGGCTCAACGCCCGACATATTCGCTTCATGGCACTCGGTTCCGCGATCGGCACCGGGCTGTTCTATGGCTCCGCCTCGGCCATCCAGATGGCCGGCCCTGCCGTGCTGCTGGCCTACCTGATCGGCGGCGCCGCGGTGTTCATGGTGATGCGCGCCCTCGGTGAAATGGCTGTGCACAATCCGGTATCCGGCTCCTTCGGCCAGTACGCCAGCACCTACCTGGGCCCCATGGCCGGGTTTATCCTCGGTTGGACCTATGCATTTTGAAATGATCATCGTCTGCCTGGCCGACGTCACCGCCTTCGGCATCTACATGGGCTTCTGGTTTCCTGAGGTCGCCCGTTGGGTCTGGGTGCTGGGCATCGTGTTTTTGATCGGCGGCCTGAACCTGTGCAACGTCAAGGTTTTTGGCGAGATGGAGTTCTGGCTGTCACTGCTCAAGGTCGGCGCTATCGTGGCGATGATCCTCGGCGGGTTCGGCATCATGCTGTTCGGCATTCACTCGGCGGGTGAAACCCAGGCCAGTGGCTTGAGCAACCTGTGGGCCCACGGCGGCTTCATGCCCAACGGTATCGGCGGGCTGATTGCCTCGTTTGCGGTAGTGATGTTTGCCTTTGGCGGGATCGAAATCATCGGCATCACAGCCGGCGAAGCCAAGGACCCGCAGCGGGTTATCCCCAAGGCGATCAACGCGGTGCCGCTGCGCATCCTGTTGTTCTACGTGCTGACCCTGTTCGTGCTGATGGCGATCTACCCATGGCCGCAGATCGGCAGCCAGGGCAGCCCGTTCGTGCAGATCTTCAGCAACCTGGGAATCGGCTCGGCAGCGACCATCCTCAATATTGTGGTGATCTCGGCGGCCGTGTCGGCGATCAACAGCGACATCTTCGGCGCTGGCCGCATGATGTACGGCCTGGCCCAGCAAGGGCAGGCGCCCAAGGGTTTTGCGCAGTTGTCCAGGCAGGGCGTGCCGTGGATGACTGTAGTGGTGATGGGCGCCGCGTTGCTCGGCGGTGTGGTGCTCAACTACCTGATCCCGGAAAACGTGTTCCTGCTGATCGCGTCGATTGCCACCTTCGCCACCGTGTGGGTGTGGCTGATGATTTTGTTCACCCAGGTCGCCATGCGTCGCTCCATGACCAAGGAACAGGTCGCCGAGCTGAAATTCCCGGTACCGTTCTGGCCCTATGCGCCGGCAGCGGCCATTGTGTTCATGCTGTTTGTGTTTGGCGTGCTCGGTTACTTCCCGGACACCCAGGCGGCCTTGATGGTCGGCGCCGTGTGGATCGTGCTGCTGATCCTCGCTTACTTGCTGTGGGTCAAGCCCGCCGCCGGGCAAACGGCCAGGGTCCACTACGACCCGGCCTTGTCTCATCGATAACTTAGGGAGGCGTTGATGAAAACCCTTTGGCACCACTGCCACGGTCGCAACCATGGCCCAGGGCAAATACTCGATCATCGAGGACGCCGCCATGGTGACTGTCGGCTCGCTCATCGAGTGGGTCGGCCCCCGCAGCCAGGCACCCACGGTGGATTACGCCCAGGTGCATGACCTGCAAGGCGCGTGGGTCACCCCCGGGCTGATCGACTGCCACACCCACACGGTGTTCGGCGGCAATCGCAGCGGCGAATTCGAGCAGCGCCTTGAGGGCGTCAGCTACGCCGACATCGCGGCCAAGGGCGGCGGTATCGCCAGCACCGTGCGTGCCACTCGCGCGCTGCCCACGGAAGATGAACTGTTTGCCAGCGCTGAAAAGCGCCTGCGCAGTTTGCTGCGTGATGGCGTGACCACGGTGGAGATCAAATCCGGCTACGGCCTGGACCTGGCCAACGAACGCAAGATGCTGCGCGTGGCCCGGCGTCTGGGTGACGCGCTGCCAGTCAGTGTGCGCGCCCACGTGCCTGGCCGCCCACGCGTTGCCGCCGGAGTACAAGGATCGCGCCGACGCCTACATCGAGCACATCTGCACCGAGATGCTGCCGGCCCTGGCTGCAGAAGGGTTGGTGGATGCGGTGGATGCCTTCTGCGAATACCTGGCGTTTTCCCCCGAGCAGGTTGAGCGCGTATTTAAAGTAGCCCAGCAACTCGGCCTGCCGGTGAAGCTGCACGCCGAGCAACTCTCGTCCCTGCACGGTTCGAGCCTGGCGGCGCGTTACCACGCGCTGTCGGCGGACCACCTGGAGTTCATGACCGAAGATGACGCCATCGCCATGGCCGCTGCCGGCACCGTCGCCGTCTTGCTACCGGGGGCTTTCTACTTCCTGCGTGAAACCCAGTTGCCGCCGATGGAGGCCCTGCGCAAGCACGGGGTGAAGATCGCCATTGCCAGCGACCTCAACCCTGGCACCTCGCCGGCGTTGTCGGTGCGCCTGATGCTGAACATGGCCTGCACCCTGTTCCGCATGACCCCGGAAGAAGCCCTGGCCGGCGCCACGCAACATGCGGCTACCGCGTTGGGCATGGGCGACACCCATGGTTCCCCTGGAAGTGGGCAAAGTTGCAGATTTTGTCGCCTGGCAGATCGATCGTCCCGCCGACCTGGCCTACTGGCTGGGCGGCGAGCTGGATAAACGCGTCGTGCGCCATGGCGCCGATGTCACAGTTTAAGGAGAAGCGTTGTGGATAAGGTCCTGACATTCAAACAAGGCCGCGTACCGCTGCTGATCAGCATGCCCACGCCGGCCTGCGCCTGACGCCTGCGGTCGAGGCCGGGTTGATCCCCGAGGCGCAAAGCCTGCCGGACACCGACTGGCATATCCCCTTACTGTACGACTTTGCCGAAGAACTAGGCGCCAGCACCCTGGCCGCGGAGTACTCGCGGTTTGTCATCGACTTGAACCGGCCCTCGGATAACAAGCCGCTTTATGCAGGCGCCACCACCGGCCTGTACCCGCAGACGCTGTTCGATGGCGTGCCGCTGTTTCGTGAAGGGCAGACGCCCTCCGAGGAAGAGCGTGCGACCTACCTGCAGAAGATCTGGGGCCCTTATCACCGCCAGCTGCAAGAAGAACTGGCGCGCCTGAAGGCCGAGTTTGGCTACGCGCTGCTGTTCGATGCGCACTCGATCCGCTCGGTAATCGCGCACCTGTTCGACGGCAAGTTGCCGGACTTCAACCTCGGTACCTTCAACGGCGCCGCATGCGATCCGGAACTGGCCAGCCAGCTCGAAGCATCTGCGCCGCGCATCCCCAGTACACCCATGTGCTGAACGGGCGTTTCAAGGGCGGCCACATCACCCGGCACTACGGCGACCCGGCGCAGGATGTCCATGCCGTGCAACTGGAGTTGTGCCAGAGCGCGTATATGGAGGAGTTTGAGCCGTTTCGCTATCGTCCCGACCTGGCTGAACCGACCCAGGTGGTGTTGAAGCAACTGCTGCAAGGGTTTTTGTCTTGGGGGCAAAGCCGGTACCGATGATTCAGGGTATGGCTCAAATAGCTATCGGGAGCAAGCCCCCTCCCACATTTTGACTGCATTCACACAGTCCAAATGTCGGAGGGGCTGGAGGGGTCGACTGTAGGATTATCTGCGGAGCGAACTGCTGACACAGGTCTAAGTGCTCAAGGACATGCTCATTGCACAATTCGGGTTTATGATGCCTGACGGCAAAAATAATAGACGTCCCCCCAGGGATGAACCCGACACCCTACGGAGCGCGCAATGCAGACTTGGTACCCGCAGATCAAACCCTACGCCCGGCATGATCTGGCTGTCGATGACACCCACACCCTGTATGTCGATGAAAGTGGCTCCCCCGAAGGCTTGCCTGTCGTGTTCATCCACGGTGGCCCAGGTGCCGGTTGCGACGCCCAGAGCCGCTGCTATTTCGACCCGAACCTGTACCATATTGTGACCTTCGACCAGCGTGGCTGCGGTCGCTCGACCCCGCGCGCCAACCTCGAAAACAACACCACCTGGGATCTGGTAGCCGACCTTGAGCGCATCCGCGAGCACCTGGGCATCGACAAATGGGTACTGTTCGGCGGTTCCTGGGGCTCGACCCTGGCCCTGGCCTACGCGCAAACCCATCCCGAGCGCGTGCTTGGCCTTATCGTGCGCGGCATCTTCCTCGCGCGCCCGCAGGACATCCATTGGTTCTACCAGGAGGGTGCGAGCCGCCTGTTCCCGGATTACTGGCAGGACTACCTGGCGCCGATCCCGGTGGAAAGAGCGCCACGACATGATCGCCGCCTACCACAAGCGCCTGACCGGCAACGACCAGATCGCCCAGATGCACGCAGCCAAGGCCTGGTCTGGTTGGGAAGGGCGCATGCTGGGCCTGTGCCCGAGCCCGCAGCATGTCGAGCGCTTCTCCGAGCCGCAGCGCGCCTTGTCCATTGCCCGCATCGAATGCCATTACTTCACCAACAACTCCTTCCTGGAACCCAACCAGCTGATTCGCGATATGCACAAGATCGCCCATCTGCCCGGCGTCATCATCCACGGTCGCTACGATATGATCTGCCCGCTGGATAACGCCTGGGAGCTGCATCAGGCCTGGCCCAACAGCGAGCTACAGGTGATTCGCGAGGCCGGGCATGCTGCCTCCGAGCCGGGTATCACCGACGCTTTGGTGCGTGCGACTGGCGAAATGGCACGGCGCCTGCTTGATCTGCCCCCTGAAGAAGCATGAAGGGCCTGTTGCAGCGGGTGCGTGGCGCCCGCGTCGAAGTTGCCGGGGAGGTCGTGGGCGCGATTGACCAGGGTTTGCTGGTGCTGGTCGCCGTCGAACCTTCAGATACGCCCGAGAGCGCCGACAAACTGTTGCACAAGCTGCTTAAACTATCGGGTGTTCAGCGACGACGAGGGCAAGATGAACCTGTCGCTCAAGGATATCGGCGGCGGTTTGCTGCTGGTGTCGCAGTTCACGCTGGCGGCGGACACAAAAAGCGGGCTGCGGCCCAGCTTCTCCACAGCGGCGCCGCCGGCCCTGGGCGCGGCGCTTTTTGAGCACTTGTGGTTACAAGCGCAACAATTGCATGGCAAGGTGGCTTCAGGGCGTTTTGGCGCCGATATGCAGGTGCATTTGGTCAATGATGGCCCTGTGACCTTCCTCTTACAGACATGAATGTATTAAAAACGACTTTAATGCTGAAAAACGCAGGTTTTCGCTATAAATACTTCACTGTCCCTGATGCGTTGTCTCGCGGGCTACTAGATAATCGCGCGCTACGGGGATCAGTGTTGTTTGGTCCATTTTTGACTTAGGTAGAGACTTGTCCGATAGCCTTTGGGGAATCATTTGGCCCTAGGGGAGTCGGAACATTGCTCGCCAACCTGGCATATAGATAGCTGGCCGTTGGTTTTTTTGATCTGTTTTCGGCGAGGGTTGCTCGTGATTGTTAGTCCCTGTAATGCACCAAAATTGTCTGCCAAACGGTTACGAAACGCACTGGTGACGGGCTCTGCCCTGTTTTGCCTGTTCGGCGCGGGTCAACTGTGGGCATTCAGTCTGGATGATGTGTCGGCCAAGGCAAAAGAGCTGGCCGGGCAGAAATACGAAGCTCCGCGCAGCAATCTGCCGAACGAATTCCGCGAAATGAAATTCGCTGACTACCAGAAGATTCGTTTCCGCAATGAAAAAGCCGAGTGGGCCGATCAGAACACCCCGTTCAAGCTGTCCTTCTATCACCAGGGCATGCATTTCGACACGCCGGTGAAAATCAACGAAGTCACTGCCGACAGCGTGCATGAAATCAAGTACGACCCGACGCGTTTCGATTTCGGCGACGTGAAGTTCGCATCCCAAGGCCACTGAGCAGCTGGGTTATGCCGGTTTCCGTGTGCTTTTCCCGATCAACAAGGCCGACAAGCAAGACGAAATCATGACCATGCTCGGCGCCAGCTATTTCCGCGTCGTGGGCAAGGACCAGGGTGTATGGCCTGTCTGCCCGTGGGATGGCCATTGATACCGCACTGCCGTCCGGCGAAGAGTTCCCGCGTTTCCACCGAGTTCTGGATCGAACGTCCAAAACCGGGTGACAAGCACCTGGTGATCTTCGCCCTGCTGGATTCCCCGCGCGCCACTGGCGCCTATCGCCTGATCCTGCGCCCTGGCACCGACCACCGTAGTCGATGTGAAATCGCAGATGTACCTGCGCGACAAGGTCAGCAAGCTGGGCGTGGCCCCGTTGACCTCGATGTTCCTGTTCGGCGCCAACCAGCCGTCCAAGGTCCTCAACTACCGTCGCGAGCTGCACGACTCCAGCGGCCTGTCGATCCATGCCGGCAACGGTGAGTGGATCTGGCGCCCGTTGAACAACCCTAAACACCTGTCGGTCAGCAACTTCAGCGTCGAAAAACCCGCGTGGGTTCGGCCTGCTGCAACGTGGCCGCAACTTCAGCCACTACGAAGACCTGGACGACAACTACGACAAGCGCCCAAGCGCCTGGATCGAGCCTGAGGGCGATTGGGGCAAGGGCACCGTCGATCTGGTAGAGATCCCGACGGCCGATGAAACCAATGACAACATCGTGGCGTTCTGGAGCCCGGCCGAACTGCCGGAAGTCGGCAAGCCGCTGGACGTGTCCTACCGCCTGCACTGGACCCTGGACGACGCTGCCTTCCATTCGCCGGAGAGCGCCTGGGTCAAGCAGACCCTGCGTTCCACTGGGGACGTGAAGCAATCCAACCTGATCCGTCAGCCCGATGGCAGCGTGGCCTACCTGGTGGACTTCGAGGGCCCGTCCCTGAAGAAACTGCTGCCGGACGCCCCGGTGCGCAGCCAGGTGAGCGTCAGTGACAACGCCGAGCTGGTTGAAAACAGCGTGCGCTACAACGAGCACACCAAAGGCTGGCGCCTGACCCTGCGCATGAAGATCAAGGACGCGGGCAAGCCCGA